>JAADWV010000214.1:0-51149 GCA_023336295.1 Pythium folliculosum
AACACACACCCATTCATAGTTCTTGTACCAGCACTAGGCCTCCGCGAGCAGGCTGGTCTCGTAGAAGATGAACAGCGCGAGCTGTGCGAGTCGACGGGACTTCTAGCGGCGATGGACGAGCAGCAATGGCTCGAGGAACCGGTCCTCACTCGCGCTGACCGCGGCCCGATACTTGTAGCTTCACGGCGCGTTCGCGTCAAGCCATCCCACCGGGTGAGTGGCCTCTTCAGCGAAGAGAGCGTCAGCGCGGACGACGACGAGGCCTTGTGGATGGCGCTGCGTGGCGTGGGCCCCACGGGTGCGTGCCAGCAGTGGCCGCCGCCGCCGGCGTCTCGGCCCTTGCGCACGGAAGGAGCACGCGTCGGACAAGCATGACGTGCACGCGACCGCGCGGTCGCTTGGGGCGGGCCCGGCGCGCGCGTCCGCGGCCTCGTCGTGGCTGCTGCTGCTGCTACTGCTGGTGGTGGTGGCCAGCGGCGCGGCGTGCCACCGCCACGGGCCTGGACGCGCTCAGATCGAGCCGGCGGAGGCGGCCTCCTTCTCCAGGGCCGAATCGCGTGTGGGTTGTCGTGCAGACGGCGCGCGCTTCCATTTCGAGTTCTTCCCAAGAGGGCTCTTCGTCACGGTCTGTGGAAAAAGTAAGAAGCCCCGCGCCGCCCTGCAGACTTTGGGCCAGAGAGACCAAACCATGGAACAAAAGCAGCTCGAAAGGCCGTGGATGGGCATCCGCCCCATATATATGACATGCGGAGGCAGATCGATTATGCGCAAGGCGTGACTCTGGCCTATTGGAAACCGAAACATTCGTTATAGCGGGTAATGAATTCTCAACTGCGGCGACGTTCGCGCGAACGGACTGTACCGACCGCCAGTGCCGCTTGTAGTGCACTGCCAGCCTGGCAGTGGCGACCGCGTTGTGAAGTTCCACTCTATGCACCTTCCCGGTATGTAGGTGCGAGATGGCCAGCGCACCAACGCCGCCGTGCTATTGTTGGTTTGCTGGCAGTTCTCTCTCGCGCGGCGGCGAGGAGTCGATTGGCTGAAGAGGGGGGATGAAGGAGGAGCAGGAGCATGGACGAGAGGAGGGAGAAGGGGCCTCCTCCCGAAGAGAAGAGGAGGAGGAGGAGGAGGAGAACATGGAACTCGGGAGTCGGATGACCGCGTGGTGATCGGGGAAAGAAGCCAACCAAACCGGACGACTCACGGCGCGCTGCCATGGCCGAGCGCGCGCGCGTGCTTCAGTAACGCGCAGCACTTGGCGCCAGGGCGCGCTGCTCCCGCCCCACAAGCTTCCACGATCCACGACGTACGCGCGCGCTGTCGGCGTCGGCGCTCTCGCACGACATCCTCAGCAGCGGCGGCACCGACACCAGCACCGGCGCGGTGTGCGTGCGCGGCGACGCGCCCAACCACGACGCCGCCTCCGCCTCGCCCGCCGCCGCTGCTGCCGTGGCCACGACATCCACAACGTTCCGCGCTGGCGCCACTCGGTGCGTGCGGCGACGTGGGCCGCGAAAGCGTCCGCCTCCTCGGCCGCGACCCACAGCAGCTCGAGTTCGTGGACCGCAAGGCCATCGAGCACGACGGCCGCGAGAGGTTTGAAACGGGAGCCACTGCATCTTGGCCGACACGCCAACGGCCGCGTAGATGGTGCCGCCCATGATCCCCGTCCACGGCGTCCGCACGTTGCCGGCCCGGCCCGACGCCAACACCTGTACGAACCCGTTCTCAGCGTCTGCGACCTTCAGAAGACCGCGCCGATCGGCCACTCGAACGGCCAGCCGTACCCACCATACACACCATGGCGACCCCGTCGAAGACCGAAGACCAAGACCACGGTGCCCATGGCCCATCCGCAGTGCAGCGCAGTGTGGCATCGGATGCGGAATCGCCCCTGCGCTGTTTCCGGCGCTCCAGAAGCGCGGTTGAATGATCCTGTACACTGCATCGTTTGATTCATTCTGGGGACCGCTTGATCGTGGCCCACACGACCACGGCTGTGACGGTACTCCCCCATGTTCCTTGTCCACGTCGTCCGCGCATCGCCAGCGCCACCGTGTACGGAACCGTTCTCGGTCTCTCCAGAGGAGCTGGACGATCGGCCACACGGGGGCCAGCCGCCCCACACCGCCTGAATCAACTGGATCAACTGGATCAACTGGATCAACTGGATCAACTGGATCAACTGGATCAAGTGCATCACGATGCGCGTCTACATCCGAAACGCGAACGCGAAGACTTGTATCTGAGGACTCTGTGAATACGGACTCATCGGCCGTAGGAAGATATGCACACACCGACCGAGAATACTGTGGTACACTACAGCATCAAGAGCACAGGCAACAAGTCGAACACGAACTACGAAGAAATATTGTGGGACAGCAGAACGAATGGGCTCTACTGTCTGTCGTATTGCATGGGCTGGATTGATGGAAGATCGACTTTGAGGTTATTGCAACTCGCTTGGATCGTCAGTGCTGGAGAGTGACGATCTCCGCCGTTCACGCAGCACTTGTAGCAAAGCGCTTCGTAGGTGCGCCCGCTGGTGCGTGGATCTTGGTCTGTTCAGCAATGTACGCCTCAACGAACACGGCGATATTGTAGATCACGTCCGAAAACGGTGTCTCCTCCGGTTCGACAAAGTACGCGTAAAAACGATGACGCTGCGAGCATCATGAACGAGTGTAACCGTCATGAGCCACGGCCATACCATCCTTCCCGTCGTTTTCGCCGGTTGGCTTACCAGTTCATCGACCTTGGTCATCTTCTCGAGGACATCCTCCGACTCGAGCTCAGCTTGCTGAGCGAAGAGCTGCATATTTCCGAAGTAGCTCACGACGACGTCCAAGTCCAGAGATGGATCTGCCGTATGTGAATTAGCAGCTTCGAGTTCCACCTAAGAGGAAACCATCAAACTAGTGTTGGCGACAGAGAGAGAGAGAGAGAGAGCCAACATCTTACAAATGCACTCACATCCGCCTCGTTCGCCTCTTGGATAATTTTGTCGCAATCTGCACGAAATGACTCGCAATCCGAACGTATTTTGTCCACGGACTCGATACGCCAGTTGCGCAAAAGCGTAAGATCGTGGAGGTGCGTACCGAGGCGTGGATATTCGCGCTGGATGCGGTAGTAGTTATGCCATCAGTGTATCAAGCGTCGACAACGTGACAAGACAAAGCACGCACCTCGATAATACGAACGAGCACTCGGATCAGCGGCGTCTCCGGATCTTCGGTGCGCTCAGTAGCAAATTGGGCCAGTGCCGACACGCGCAATCCGACGATACTGTCGACAGCGTCCTGGTCTACGTTGTTGCCTTTGATCACGACCTTGTGAATGCTGACGATTGTTTGCAGAACGGCACGCAACGTTCTGTTCTCCAAAATTTGGTTCACGCAGCGCTCGAAGTTCAACATTGACTGTCTGGAATCACAAAATCGAATAAGTGCGGCCTACTATCGACACTAAGCATCGACTGTCTTCTTGTACGACGAACCTCAAATCTTCGAGACGCGTTGAGTGCACCGCTCGGAGGTGCACAAACTGCAGCTTTTTCTTAAGGTTTGGCACAACCCGAAGCTGGACAAAGAGTTTGTCCACCTAGCACCAGTGTCCTTAGCAGTGAGTATTTGTACGCGAACCACTTCACATGTACGACATACAAGTACTCACTTTTCCGAGCTCGGTAGAGTCACCGTTGAAGTCCTTGACCGCGCGCATATCATCATCATTTGGCCACGTCTCCAAGAAGTTCTTCAGGTTCTCTTGCGGGCTGTCCTTAAAGTTCAAGTTTGCCACGCACTGACACCACTCCTTCGAAGTGGACGGGAGCTTGAATAGCGTGATGGAGATGATGTGTGCTCGCCCCCCCTCGATGAGCGCATTGCCGGTCGTCGAAGCACTCGCCTTACGAGCAGTGCGCAAGAACCCCGGCGACACGATGCGCTTGATGAAGTATGGAGTCATCTCTGCGAAACTCTCATCCGAGAGCTGCTTCTTGGTGTCATAATCGCAGTCAGCCGTCCATATCAAAGGCTCGCCGTTCTGAGCTGCGAGGCGCTGCGCGTCCGTGGACATGATGACCATCGGGATATGGTACTTTCTCCAAACGACCTTGGGCGACGCAGTCACTGGGGATGGTTCGGGAGACGTCGTCAATTTTTCGTACTGCTGACGGTAGTTCTTCGCGTCCTCCTGGCCAAAGACTTCATCCAACAGCGCGATGTCGATCCGGTCGCCTGCCATCTTGTGCAGCAACGTCTCGTGCGATAGGCCAAAGCGCACCATCCTCTTGTACGTGTCGATCTGCGCTGAACTCTCCGTGTCCACTACCGCCCGCTTTTCCTCCAACTCTTCGTTGTCAGTAGAAGGTGTCTGAGGAGTCTCGGTCCTCTCCACCACGGCCGCTGTCTGCTGTTTATCGCCGTCAATTGGCTCCTGCGCACAGTCGGATTCAGCGACACGTGTAGGAAGATGGTGTCGCACGTGCGTCTGTGCGAGACCCACCGTCGCCTTTCCGCGCCGCGCGATCTCTGCGAAGAGGTTGATTCGCGATGGCTGTTGGTTGACAGTACTCGGCTCCTGAGCGTACAACAAGAGTGATCAGCATGGGGAGAAAGCGGCGCCAGCGCGCACGTGTGTGTGTGTGGGACGCACCGTCGCCTCTCCGCGGTGCTTGGTGTCCGCGACGAAATCGAGCGGCACCGGCTTTTGGTTGCCGTCGCTCGGCTCCTGCGGTTTGCGCGCGTACAGCAAGAGTGATCAGCATGGGGAGATGGCGATGTCGGTGCCGGACATGTGTCGGACGTACCTCGCCGCCTCCGCAGCGCGTGGTGTCCGCGGGGGAGTTGGACGGCGCAGGTGTTTGGTTGCCGCCGCTCGGCTCCTGCGGCGCCTGCGCGTTTAACACGAGTGATCAGGATGGAGAGTAGGCGGCGCTAGTGCGCGGATGTGTGCGTGGGACGCGCCGTGGCGCCGCCGCTGCGGCGGGCATTGATCTGCGCGAGGAGCGCGGCGTTGAACATGCCGCTCGAAGTTTCCCTTGCACTTTTGGTTGCCGGGAAGTCGAGTTGTGAGGGGAAGCTGGCGGGCGGCGGGAGAACTGATAGAAAACAAAAACGCCCTTCCTCCTAGCACAGTGGTTTTCACACTGGGGGCCCGCGTCATCCCTCCTTCCAAAACGGCGCCAAGCTTGACTGTCTCTTGTTTTGTTGTTTTCTTGTTTCGTTTTTTTTGTTTTCGAATTTCTTTTTTCCCGCCGAGGGCGGAAGTTGAAGCCGACTTGGTTCCACACAGCACGCCTAATGTAGGACTCGGTGGGTACATCAAGCGGTATACGCCAGGCTGTATACTTGAAGCTCGCCGTTGTCCATCCGGATAACCGTCGTGTTTTCTTCTCGTCCAACAATTGGCTGAAAAACGGACACTTTTGTGTGCGGTACCGCCGCCGTGGACGAATCGATCCAACGTTGGCGGTGTGTGACGCTCGGTCGGTGGCTGGCCCACCCGCGTGTGATGCCAGCGTCAGTGCGCGATTTTCCCTCCCCTTTCGCTCGCCTCCGCCCATCGCCGACTATGCGTGCTGCTCTGCTCGCCACCACCCGCCGCCGTGCGGCCGCCGCCACGCCGCGCGCGCTCCAGGCCACACGCGCGATCACGAACGAGAGCCGTGAGGTACGGTGTTGTTTTTCTTTGTCCCCAAAATCCAACGTTGGTAGAAAAAAACAACACCATGTGTCTCTAATCGATGGGATTTCTCCCCTAATAGTGGTCGACGGCGCTCAACAAGCCGCTCGTGGAGACCGACCCGGCGCTCTTCGACATCATTGAGAAGGAGAAGCAGCGCCAGCGCAACTGCATCAGCCTCATCGCGTCCGAGGTGCGTTTTCCCTTTTCTGTAGGCGAAGTGGCGCGTCATCAGGAGTGTTTGGGCTGACGCGCGGGAATCTGTGAATGTGGTAGAACTTCACGTCGACGGCGGTGCTGGATGCGCTCGGATCGGTCATGTCCAACAAGTACTCGGAGGGCTACCCCGGCGCTCGGTACGAAATCCCCTCGTTACTTTTTTCTATGAAAGGGAATCTCATGTGACTCGCTGCGATCCTGTGATGCAGCTACTACGGTGGCAACAAGTTCATCGACGAGGCTGAGAACCTGTGCCGCGAGCGCGCGCTGGCGGCGTTTAACTTGGACCCGGAGCTCTGGGGCGTCAACGTCCAGTCGCTCTCGGGCTCGCCGGCCAACTTCCAGGTGTACACGGCGCTGCTGCAGCCGCACGACCGCATCATGGCGCTCGACTTGCCGCACGGCGGCCACCTCTCGCACGGCTACCAGCTCGGCAACAAGAAGATCTCGGCCACGTCGATCTACTTTGAGAGCATGCCCTACCGTCTGAACGAAGCCACGGGCATCATCGACTACGACAAGCTCGAGGAGACTGCGGCGCTCTTCCGCCCCAAGCTCATCGTCGCCGGTACGAGCGCGTACTCGCGCAATATCGACTACAAGCGAATGCGCGAGGTCTGCGATCAGCAGAACGCCATCCTGCTCGCCGACATGGCCCACATCAGCGGCCTCGTGGCCGCCGGCGTTGTGCCGTCCCCCTTCGAGTACGCCGACGTCGTGACCACGACGACCCACAAGTCGCTCCGTGGCCCGCGTGGTGCCATGATCTTTTACCGCAAGGGCCTCAAGAGCGTCGACAAGAAGGGCGTTGAGACCCACTACGATCTGCAGCAGCGCATCGACTTCGCCGTCTTCCCTGGTCTCCAGGGCGGCCCGCACAACCACACGATCTCGGCGCTCGCGACGGCACTCCACCAGGCCAAGAGCCCGAGCTTTGTCGCCTACCAGGAGCAGGTGCTCAAGAACGCCAAGGCCCTCGCCGGTGAGCTCATGAACCTCGGCTACGAGATCGTCTCGAACGGTACCGACAACCACTTGGCGCTCGTGAACGTCAAGAAGTCGCGTGGTGTTGATGGCGCGCGTGTCGAGACTCTGCTCGAGAACGCCAACATGGTCGTCAACAAGAACACTGTGCCTAGCGACAAGAGTGCGCTCGTGCCCAGCGGCATCCGTCTCGGCGCGCCGGCGCTCACCACGCGTGGCTGCACCGAAGAGGACTTTGTTCAGGTCGCTCGCTTCATCGACGATGGCGTGAAACTTGCGGCCGAGCTCAACGGCGAGATCATCGCTAAGGGCGGCAAGAAGGTCAAGGACTTCAAGGAGTACATCGTTACGGATGCCAGCGCTGTGGAGCGCGTTGAGTCGCTCAAGGCGAAGGTGGCGGCGTTTGTGCGCGAGTTCCCGACCATCGGCTTTGAGGTCGAGGACATGAAGTACAAGGATTAGATTCCTGTGCTTATTGTCGCGTGGCGCGTGAGTGTGATCGAGTGGTCATGTTTGGATTGCAACGATCAAACCAAAAGAACAAGAACCGAAAAAGCAAAAACAAAGTAGTGGGACTCGCTACACCTTCTCAGTCCGCGAGTGCGATGATGCCGCTGGACTCGTAGCAGTAGATGAGTTGTAGCTTCTTCATCTCTTCGATCGCGCGCTTCCCTTCTTCCACGCTTGGGCAGCTCTGTGCAAACGGACCCCACGTGTGAGCAACGAACGGCGCGGGCGGTGATGCAACGAAGACACAATGAAAGACCCTACAACGACATACCTTGAGGAATGCTTGCAGGTCCCCGGTTTTGCGTGGTCCACCAGATGTGTCGCTCATAAGCTGCTTGTAAAGGCGCGTCATCAGGGCGCCCGTGCTCGAATTTGGCGCCAGTGTCCCAACGAGCGCTTGAAGGCGCTTCCCGTGCGAGCCCAATTGCTTTTGGATCTCGTCCGTGACTTGCTTTAGCTGTTATTCGGAAGTTGCATAAAATGTTAGTTCGTCAATGAGGAGGTGACCGCTGCTATGGAAACCTACGAACATGAGCAATTTCGTCATCGAGCTCCGACTTCTCGGCTTCATACTGGCTTTTGAACGACGTCGACTGTGCCGCCGCAATCGAGTTTTTGGCATCGCGTAGTAGCTCAACCTCTCGGCGAAGGCTACCCACCTCCACAGCAAGCTGTTCCTTCTCGCCGTCAGCTGCGGATTGCGCTGCTTGAGTTGAGTCATCGTCCATTGCATTGCTCTCTTCTTCAAGTGACGCGAAGTCCTCTTGGAGACGTGTAATCTCAGCCGAAAGGTTGTCAACCTCGCCCTGTGTGTGATAATCAAGTCCATCATCAATATCATCGGCATAACGGTAAACTTGAAACTCTTCCGCACCTGGAGTCGCTTGTTCTTTTCTTCGACAGATTCTTTTGCCCGCCGCGCCGATCGTTTCATCGCCAGCGTGGTCGCATCTGACCTCCGTCTTTTGAGCGACTGCTGTTTCGCCCCTTCTTCCGCAATTTGCTGTGGGAACAGAGCATCACAGCAGTGAGAAGAAAGAGACGCTTGAACATCTTGTGAACCAGACCGACCCGTACCGTCTCGAGTTCTTCAACGCGGTCATCAAGCTCCTTTTGCATACGCTTGTATTCCTCCTGTAATTGTCATGGATGAGAGTCCATAACTCGCCGAAACTTATTGTCAGCATGAGCATTTCGCACCTGCAAATCATTGTTCCGGCTTGACAAGATATCTTGAAACTAGTAAGTGATATGAGTGGTCAGCCACAGACGTGCGCGTAACAAAAGCGCTGCTCCTACCTGCTCAGAGCGCCGGCGCAGTTCGTTTTCGAGCCGCGTCTTGGTGACATCCAATCGCTCGGCAGCCTCTGAGCCTACACACACCACACACGGGGACAACACCATACACAGCCCGTCAGATACTAATGCGTCTGCATCTTTCTATCCACACCAGTACCCACCATGGTCGAAGAGCTCTTGGAAGCGCTCGCTCGCACTCTTCGACGGAGGCACCGAGTTCACTGGCACGATCGCCAACCGCGCTTTCTGGATCAGACAACAAACACCCATGACCACCACTGTTAGCGCTACTCATAAGAACAGAACCCCTCTCCATCAACGCACGAGCACGGGAAGCTCGGACGGCGCGAGTTCCTTCTTCATCTTGTTCACGTAGGTGCCGAGCATGAGGTCAGTCACGCGGAGCTGCGCCATCGAAAAAAGACATCGAGTCAGCACCATCGCGTCAGGATAGATCCGCCATTAAGTCTAAGGGAGGCGTCTCCAACGCACCTTGTCGCTGCATGCCGCGAGCTGCAGCACGCACTTGAGCAGCCCGCCGTCGACGTCGCCCATCGCTTCGAGGTCTTCCCGCGCTGTTGTTTCACAGGTCAGTTCAAACACACAAAGTGAACAAACCAAACTGGTTGTCAAAACGCATATTTTGGCGAACATCACGTATATATTGGTAAATACATCAAAATGTATAGAACCGTTACAAACTCATTTCGTTATGTCGCGACTCAGACGGTGGCTCCACTGCCCCCATTTCCAGCCACGCGAAACTCAACGAGATACCACCAAGATCACCATGGCCACCGGTGCGTTCTTCGCGTCCTCTCCCTCCTTCTATCTCTATGTGCCATCCACAGTATGGCTCACGCGTACCGTGTGTATCCTTTGTTCGTGCTCCCCATCAGAGAAAGAGTCTGTGCTCGCGACGCTGCGCACCAAGTTCTTTTTGCGCGGCAAGCAGGGCATCGAGTCCATTTGGGGCCCGCCGTCACACGCGAATGACCCGCACAAGATCGAGCGCGACGAGGCGTTCGGCTCGCCGCGTGCCGACATCATGGAGTTCAGCAAGGATGGCTCGCTGATCGCGCTCGTGGACTCGCAGGTCGGCTTCATCGTGCGCAACACGGAAACGTACGTTGGTCGAGGGAATGGAGACGAGGGCTTGTGGTCGTGAGGGACTAACTCATTGGTCTTATTGTCAGCTCGGAGCTCGTAGTGGAGGTGGAAAACCCGGGCATCCAGGCTGTCGCGTGGTCGCCGCTCGGCAGCCACTTGCTCTCGTGGCAGCGCCCCCAGAAGGACCAGGAGCAGGGCAACCTGATCGTGTGGAAGATTGCCACGGGCGAGGCTGTCGCGCGCTTCAACCAGAAGATCTTCTCCAAGGACGTACGTGGATTGGAATCACGAGGTGGACGGAGAGAGTTCCATTGCGCTGACGTTCTGACGTCTTCATTTCGATCCAAAACAGGCCTGGCCGTCGATCCAGTGGAGCGCAGACGAGACCATCTGCGCGCGCCAGAGCGCTAACGGCGTTCAGCTTTACAACGGACGCGACCTCACGGCTGGTACGGCTGGCCAGATCGTTCTCTCGGTACGTTGATTCTTATTAACATTGGGTCTAGATGATGGTGGGCTCACGGGCGGTCTGTATGTAGAACACGACGAGCTTCAGCCTGGCGCCCGGCCCGCCGCCGTACAAGATCGCTTTGTTCGTGCCGGAGAAGAAGGGCAAGCCCGCGAGCGTCAAGATCTACCAGTTTCCGGGCCTCGAGACCGTCGTGGCCGCCAAGAGCTTCTACAAGGCGCAGGATGTGACCATGAAGTGGTCGCCCAACGGCTCGGCGCTCGTCATCGAGACGCGCACGGACGTGGACACCACGGGCAAGTCGTACTACGGTGAGTCGGGGCTTTTCTTCATGCAGAGTGACGGCCAGTACGATTGCATCGTGCCTCTCACGAAGGAAGGCCCGGTCCACGACGTCCAGTGGGACCCAACGGGCCGCGGCTTCATCGTGCTCGCCGGCGCGATGCCGTGTAACGCGACGCTGTACGACAACAAGGCCATCCCGACCTTTGAATTTGGCGCCGCGCCGCGCAACCACGTCAGCTGGAGTCCGCACGGCCGCTTCCTGTGTATCGCCGGTTTCGGTAACTTGCGTGGCGACATGGACTTCTGGGACCGCAACAAGCTCAAGAAGATAGGCTCGGCCAACTCGAACTCGGCCACGTGTTTCACGTGGTCAGCCGACAGCCGCTACTTCTTGACGGCCACGACGTTCCCGCGCCTGCGCGTCGACAACGGCTTCAAGGTCTTCAAGTACGACGGCACCGGTCCGATCCACCAGGAGGACCGCGCTGAGCTGTATGACCTCAAGTTTCGTCCGGCCCTTCCGGACGTGTACCCGAACCGCCCGCAGTCCCCGCGCAAGAAGGGCGAGGAGGCTGCTGCGGCCCCGGCCGCGCCGCCCAAGCCGCAGGCGTACCGTCCCCCGCGCTCGTCCGGTGCACTCGCGGCGCTCATGCGCCAGGAAGAGACGGGCTCGAAGAAGCTCGACCGCAGCAAGTACGCGCCACCGCGCGCTGCTGCCGCGCCTGTTGGTGCCACACCCGGCGGCATTCCCGGCTTCGTCGCGCCGCGAGTGATCCCTGGCATGTCGGCGGCCCCTGCGCTGACCAAGTCGAACAAGAGCCAACGCAAGAAGAAGACCAAGGAGGTTGAGGAGGCTAAGGCGGCTGTTGAGGCGGCGCTTGGCCTCACCAAGGCTGCGGAATCTGCTGCCGCGCCTGTCGTCGAGGCTCCGCCTGCGCCGGTCGTGCTGACGGAGGAAGAGAAGCAGAAGAAGATCAAGACGATCAACAAGAAGCTGAAGCAGATCGACGAGCTCAAGGCCAAGCAGGCCAGCGGCGCGACGCTGAACGAGGACCAACAGCAAAAGCTTGGCAATGAGGCTGCGCTGCGCAAGGAGATCGAGGAGCTCTCGTAGATAGGGAGAGACGATGCTGTCGATACAGAGCCCAATTTGACCGGTGCAGATAGATTTGTGGTGAAAACAACAGTATACTTCAAGTATCTTGTTCACTCCCATTCGACCGCGTCACGAAAAAACTCCATTGTGCCGCAGGATTGACGGGAGGGATCACAAAGTGCTACAAGAGGGACGCGGTGACCACAACGCCGCACGTATGAAGGAAAACATGTCCGGAACGTACCGGGGGAATCGCGCTCGCGCCGTTTATATGCTTCGGAACAATAAAAACGTCCCACTTCCTTCGAACTGCGATCAGCGTTTCCATGTCCACTGCGTAGGGTTCGCGCAAGGGCATCGCGACCGATTGGTCTCGTTCTCTCAACGCGGACTTTGCTGGCGTTTGATGTGAGTTTTGAGCTTCATCCGAGACGAGGATTCGTCGACGTTTTCGCTTTCGTTTCCGCCGGAGGCTTGAGTTTGCCGACTTTCGCGCCTGGTCGATTTCCTGCCGCTCGCCGTGGGTCAAAGTGTTGCCTGAATGAATCCGAAACCAAACGGCAAGTTAATATCAACTCAAGGATCTGGACAGATACGATTGCGGAACGCACCTTGTCTTGACTCCCATAGTTCGAGCGCCAACAGCACTCTCCGTGCCGCCTCACATTCCCTCTGACGATCTCGTCGGGCACATGTGGAGCTGTCTGTTCCATTTGAACCTGTTCTATTCGGCTCCAGCACGCCCGCCGTTGCTCCATCATCATTTGGCGCGCTTTCTTCGTTCCGATTTGGTGGTTCCTGCACGTGTAATTGTTCACGGATTGTGTTTTCAGCGCGGAGCTGCTCTCGTCGTCGCTGCCGATACGCCTAAAGCAGAGAGACCATACCTTTTAGACCTGATTCTCACCACCACCACCACGGAAAACGGGCATGAGTGACGTACCTTCTTCTTCTGGACGCACTTAGAGAATGAAAGAGCGTCCCAATACATCTCTCCTCCGATGCCGAACGGCTTCGGGTCCTGTAGCTCATCTAGAGTCCGACGAAACTGCTCACAATCCTTTCGAGCCCGTTCGGCCTGTGCCTTCAGCCGAGCAACAGCTAGTTCGTCTCCCCGAGCTGCAGCTTTGGATATCTTCTCCTCCAGCTCTAGTAGTTCGTGCGCGCGGCCGTCCAGCTCGTCCAGCATTGCGAGCATCTGAGCGAGCCGCGCGCGAATCTGTCTATACATTTGTGTCCATCATTCGTCAAAGCCTTTGTGGATTAAACAATCCGTATTCCTCGTGGCCCTTGGACTGTACCTTAGTGGCGGCTCCTGGTCGTTTATCGTGGGCTCTGAAGCCGTCCTCTCGGCCTCCAGGTGCTTGCGTGAGAACTCGGCGAGCCACAGCTGTTCCGGATCAACTGGTGGTGGTCTCATGTTTGGCCGCATTTGTCGCCCCGATCGCGGAGGTAGTGGGGGCGGAGGCGGCGGCGGGCGAAGGAGCATCGCTGGCTGTGGTGGCGGCCGCGTGGGAAATCCAGTTGGCCGCAGTGGTATCGCCCATGACCGTGATAGTGGTGGAGGCGGCGGCGGCAGTCGTGGGAACATTGGTCGTGGCGGCGGGAACGGCGCCGTCATGGCTGAACCATGCGGCAGCCACATGGGCGTCGTGGACGCCATGTCCCTGTGTGGAGATGGGCGTGGTGCGGTCCCATAGTACGGCAGTCCTGGTGGCGGTCGGCGAGGCGGCGCAGGGCTGCTCTTCTCACGTCTCATCGAGTTGGCATCTTGGGTTTGGATAGCGAGGACCTCAAATAACCTCAATACTGGACCTTTTGATGGCACATGAACCGCGCGGCCATGCAAGATACCGGGTCCTGCGTGTATGCTCACACAGAGTGAGCACGAATGGATTGTATATTGTACAAGTGGTGAAAGCCACTCCGTCACCAATGTGACCTGCGTCGTACGAGCGAGAGTGGCGTCATCGATGGTGTTAGTGTTCAGTACGTTGTATGGTAACCAATACACCACATCATCATCATCAAGTCATCGATGATTATCTATCAGCTAGGTGAGGACGGGCTTCGGGCGCGAGGAGAAGATGACCCGCGTCCGCGCGATGCCCACGACGTCAAAGCCGGAGTCGCTCTCGGTTGATGAGGTCGCGGTGGCGGGATTCTCCATGTCTATCATGCGCGTACACACAAACGAGAACGAGAACTGCGTGAGGATCCGATGAAGTATCCGAGAGGGTACGAGGGAAGGAGCATCCAGGCGATCGTACGCTCGACCCCGACGCGAAACGCGCTTCGGTCCCAACCGCATACACCAGCTATACTCGCAAGCGATCCAGTGATGAAACGCACCTACGTCGCCCGCGGCCGCCGCCTCTGTCGCGAGGCGCTCGAGTACGGCGAAGGGCTTGGACAGCTTGGCGACTTTGCCCGCGACGATGTGGTTGCCGATGCGCATCATGGGCACACTGTTCTCGTACCAGAGCGAGCCGATCGACACGTTGGCCATGCTGGCGTCGTCGTTCGGGATGAGCTCGCCCTGCAGCTCCACGAGGCACCACTCGCGCGCCGCGCCGCCCTCGACGAGGACCGGCACGATCATGTTCCGCTTGTCCGTGTTTGGCGCCAACAAGCCGCTGTGCATGAGATCTAATATCATGTGGTGCACACTAAAACTAAATAATGTGTCCCACATCATTGTGGACGAGCGGCTCCCCTCTGGATTGGGCGTTTGTGGCGAAGAAAGCAACGCCGCACCCTGCACCGCCGAAAAGCTCCGACGTAAACGCGACCAACATGCTCGGCCTGCTCCGCTCCAAGGGACTCGCGCGCCACGCTCAGCGCGCGGCCGCCGCCGCCAACGCGCGCGCCGCCAGCACCGTCGGCGGCGCGCTCGACGAGGCCGTGGAGCGCCTTCCGCACAAGGAGGCCTTCCGCTCGATCAAGCAGGACCTGCGATGGAGCTTCCAGGAGCTCGACGGCTTTGTCCAGGAGGTCGCGAACGGCTTCCAGAGCCTCAAGTTCCAGCCCGGCGACGTGCTCGCCGTCTGGCTGCCGAACAACGCAGAGAACGTACGTGGACGTGCTGTCTCTCACGCGAGAGGAGATCACTCACATTGGGGTGTTGTCTATAGTACGTGACGCAGCTCGCGGCGGCCAAGGCTGGTTTGACGCTTGCGGTCATTGACCCGGAGATCTCGACTGCCGAGGATGTTGAGTACATTCTCCAGGACGTCAAGGCGAGCGGTATCGTTTACGAGCCCAAGATCAGCGGCCGCAACCAGGCCGCTGTCATCCACGAGCTCTTCCCGGAGCTTGGGACCTGTGCGTGAACTGCGCCTCCGAGACGATTGTTGGCGGTGAATTCGTTCAGCTCTGACTATGATTATGTATCAATATGCTACAGACCGTGGTCGTCAGGAGGTGTTCCGGCCGAAGAAGTTCCGCAACCTCCACACTGTTATCTCGACCGGCATCGACTACGAGGAGGGCGTCGTGCCGTTCCGCCAGATCCGTGTGAACTCGCCTGAGCAGTACAAGGTGGAGGCCGTCAAGAAGGCTGTGAACGAGAAGACCCCGTTCGTTGTGACCTACACCAGTACGTGCTGTTCAATGCCTGGATCCCTATAAGACCGCCCTTGTGCTAATCATTCACTGGGAGTACAGAGGTTGCGGGCGAGAAGCCGAAGAAGAGCGAGGTGCTCACGCACGGTGATGTGCTTAAGCGTGCTGGCGAGCTTACCAAGACGTACGTACTCCGCATATCTTTGAGAGGCATATCTCGTTGCTGACTGTTGTATAACTGTCGAATATCTGTTGTTATGTAGCCTCTCGTTGACGGTCGAGGACAAGATCTGCCTGACGAGCGAGGATGTCGGTCTCTCGTTCGCGCCGGTTGCCGCCATCGAGAAGAGCGCGATGGTCATCATTCCGTCAGTCGAGTTCGACCAGGAGGCCGTGCAGTACGCGATCAAGGTCGAGTCGCCCAGCATCGTGGGTTCGGGTGCCGCCAACTTCAAGCGCGTCTAAATATCACCTGATCGTCCCGCATCCGGGACGAGACGTGCTCCCATACGCCCTACACCCAGTAGAAAAGTGCTACTGGCGCGGCGCCGTCTTCTCGTCCTCCTATGAATGACAAATCGTTTCCCCCACCCAGCCTATGTGTGTCTTCTCATCCACGATCCATCGCAACATATACACACTATCTAAGTACCCTGTATACGTTACGTATTTCATCCAATCAGAAGCCTCCATTTTATGGAATTCTTCCACAAGGATCTTCCCCTCCCCCTCGCGGTTCTTTTCCGCCACTTCAACACTGGGGCTCGCAGACGCAAAGCGCCACCCAGGGCGTCAACCACCAAACTCCAGCGAGTCGCGCTCTGCGCCAGTGGTCGCGTGGGGACGTGGGACACGGCGCGTCATGGCGGACGCGGCGAGTGGTGAGCGGCGCGCAACCGCCGCACTCACGGGCCAAGCGCGCGGGCTGACGGCGGCGGCAGCGGTGGCGACGCCGGCCTCGGCCGCGCACGAACTGCAGCGCCGGCGTGCGGGGAGCGTGGTGTTGCGCGACGACGGTGATGAAGAAGACGACGAAGACGAAGACGGCGACCACGACGATCAGGAAGCGGAACAAGAGGAACAACGACGCATGGAAGTCCGGCGGCGCCACGATCGCGCGCGCGAGCTGGGCGCGCCTATGACGATCGAGGCGATCGGCGCCAGTGCGGGGCTGTCGGCTAGCGCGCCGCCGATGGCGCGTGCTCCGCTGCCATCGCTGGTTAGTCGAAGTGCTACGTTGCTGGAAACGGCGGGCTCCACCAACTCACCGCGGCCCCCGACTGTGCCACCTGCGGGTGCGACGGCGCAGTCCAGAAACCAACGGCAATCCAGTGCTGGGGACAACGGCTCGCGTGTTGAGGAGTGGGGCGTTGACGGAGATGAAGGGTGGATGCCCAAGCCGGCTCGGCTCCACTCGGGCAAGACGCGGTCGTGCGCCGTGTGCTTCGCGCCGCTGCAGTACACGACGATGCAGAGCTGGGACGAGTACGTGCAAAGCGACGAGTACCTGCAGCAGCTTCAAGATAACTTGCTCTCTGATACGTTCATCTCGAGCCTCATCTGTGGTGAGAGCACTGGTGGGGGTGATCTACCGACAGAGCACCGCATGCACAAGAACCGCAAGACGAAGTGTCGGCAAAGCGTCCACGACTACGTCAACATGACGAGCGCCGGCGTGATCGACCAAACGTACAAGGAGAAAAGCTCGGTGCGCATCCTTGAGGAGATGCTGCTTCACGGCCTTTCAACTCCGCTGTTTGTGAGTGTATTAGAGCGACGTCTCGCAGTGATCTCTCACAGCACGGGCATCGCGCGCACACTCATGCACCAGAGCCACGTTCAGCGGATGGTGCGAGAAGTTGCTTCGCCGACGCAAAACGTCGAGCTCCATCACCTGGCGATTCAGACGCTTGCAGCGTTGCTACAATCGTTCGACTACTCGGCGAATACGGGGAAATCAACCGCGCTCCAGGCATTCGAAGAAATGACGCGAATCCTCACGTGCTTCCCTGCGCTCTCACTGTACTCGTTCTGGAGTCCTGCGCCAAGATTCCCAGAGACGCCGCTAAGCGTATCTCGCTCGATGGTAGAGGCATCTTCGACTGCGGCAACCCCACGACTTCTGGCCGCCGAATTCGCTATTGATGGTTCCGACACCTCATTTTGGCAGTCCCAGCAGCGCCCTGGCGTCACTTACTTCGCTATTCGGCATCCAGAATTGAGCAAGGTTTCATCCATTTCCATTCGGTGGCATCTGAAATGTTTTCCGAAGACATTGAGTGTACAGTACCGTTTGACAGGAGCAGAGGAGTACGTCCAGCTGACAAAACAGGCAGCAACAACCACAAGTGGACCTACGTACTGCGAGGTCCGCTTCCCGCCGCAGTGTGAAGAGATGCGACTTGCAATGAGTGGGGTGCCAACAGCCAATCGTATTGCCTGTTACGCGATTGAAGATATCAAGCTCAACGTCCCAATTTCGAACTCGCTTTTCGTCGACCCCAAAACAACTATCGACGATATTTGCTCGTGGTTGGTCAAGGCTGTTAGTCATCGAAATGAAGATCTTGTTGTCGAGGCAATTAGCGCACTGTGCGCGTGGACCCTCGCAACTGCTAGTCTCGGGAGTGTGCTCGCTTTTGTCAGCATGCTGCTGAAGATCAAGGAAGTCTACCCCTTACCCGATCTTGGAAAGCCGAGTGTTGTCGCGTTTGCGATAGATCGGGCCCGGAGCTTGGTTGCAGGCCTACAAGCACACCGCTCGGATGAGTCTGACCGGGCTTTGAAAGGTGTTGGCAAGAAGTCGACGTCAGAGTCGAGAAAAATCAGGGCACTGTTTGAACCATCGTGCTGCTCTGCTGGGGTTACGATCGAGGACGGTGGTATGGCTGTGCGAACGCGTGAAACCAGTTATCAGTATGCTGCTGTGAATGCTGGGATATCGTCTGGACGTGCATCATGGAAGTTCCGTCTTGACAACGACACAGTGGATGATGAAATGACGTGCTTTGGTGCAGCGATTCTTCCCGTGACTGTGAGCGGATACGATTCATCGCCGAATTTGTGGATGCTGCGAGGTTACAACGGGAACTTGTACGCAAGAGGACACAAGCTGAGTCGTTCGATTGGTAAAGTGCATCCTGGAGACACCGTGCAGATCGACGTTGATATGAGCGAAGGCACTCTTGCGTACAAGATCAACGACACCGAGTTTGGCGCTGTATTTACAGACCTTGCTGGTCACGAAGTTTACCCAGCGGTGTCATTCTATGGGTCCGGCAAGGTTATTACTCTGCTTGGAGTAGAGAAATGGGACGACACGGAAGCCGGCAGCTCAGCAATTGATCCCATCTACCTATCGAACTTGAAGGAGTACTACTATTCGGTTGGGTACGGAACATTCGGGAAAGGTACACAGCTTGGCTATGCAAGTGATGTGGATTCTCGCGCGACGGGAACTGCACCTGCTCAAACCGGTGTGATTCGTGTGAATGGAGAAACGAAACAACGAAGTCTGTCTACACATCCACCTGCGCGAGGTGATGCATTCGTCATGTACGATTTGGGTCAGGCGTACAGCAAGTTTGCAGGATCCGTTGCGATCAACGATGACGTCCAAAACGACTTGCTTCTTCAGCGCGCTGTTTCGATTTCATTCTCTATTGTTGGTGACGGAGCTGTGTTGTGGAAGTCAAAACCTGTTGCTCGAGTGTGCGCATTGGAGAGCTTTGAAGTGGATGTGACAAATGTTCGGATTCTTCAACTTCGCGCGTCGTGTGCAGGATCCAATCACTGTGCGCACGCGATCTGGGTAGATCCCCATTTGGTTCAGCTTGAAGAGTGGAAGTGCACTGACTGTGACGTCCTAAACAAGGGTTTTGTATCTTTCTGCGCTCTCTGTGGCGCCAAACCGCCGGAAGAGAACAGTTCAGTCTATGAAGAGTCGACTACTTTGGTGCCCTCAGTCGTGAAGAATGAGATCGCTAATACCGCGACGTTTCTCAACTCCAAAGATACGACAATTGAAGAAATGGTGAACACGATTCTTGAGGAGACCGTCAAGTTGGCCGGCATCGGACACGATGAGTCAGGTGCAGACGGACATGATACGAAATCAAGCCATGTTCGCTTTGAGCAACCCTTTTGTCGCCAGCCCACCGAAGATGTGTTACTTCAGCTTCTGAAGATGGTCTCCAGCAGCACCCAAGACAGTGAAGATGAGGCGGTACAGGGTATCAGGCACCGTCGGTCTTTGTACGCCCTTTCTTTGTTAGAGGCGAACCTCAGCAGCATCGCCGCGTTTGATGTGACTTCTCAAGAACTGCGAATACGAGGACAAGCGATCGATATGCTCAAGTCGCGACTGGAATCAGTTGCGCGCCTGTTCGAAGCCTCGCCGATGGCTGCGACCGTCGGGCTTCCATGGACGCATGAACAGCTGGAGGCAGCTGCTGCTCGTGCATTGATCGCCGGAATTCCGCTGTTGTACACGCCAGCGGAAAAAGTCGAGCTACTTCTCGTGCTATTGCGAGGGAACAAAGATTCACCTTACGCAACGCAGTCCGCGAAGCGGCAGATCCTATCATCAATGTTGAGAGCACTTTCACTCCCAGGTCGAGACGGTATTCTCAACTTCCTTCCGTCTACAAGTGGGCTCCAAGCTGATACGGAGAACGGGCGGCAGCAATGCACTACTGTGCCCGTTGATGATATTGCTGAGGTGGTGTCATTGTTGATTGCAACGGCATGCAGTGGTGACTCATCGCTCGACCAGGAGGAGACTTCGGAGCCGATATCCGGTGAGAGCATTCCGGAGGCCGCAATGCGTTTGCTTCAGTCGTATCAGCTAATGCTGCTGGCTGAGGCACTGGAAGTTACGACTCAGAAAGTTTCGTTGGGCTCTCTAGCTTCAAGTCAGCAATCAGTGCGCTTGTACATTCAAGAAGCGACTGTTAAATTCAGCTCGTTATTGCTACGGTACAGTGGCAACACGATCGCTCTTCTGGTCGAGCAGCATGCGGAGGAAGCTTTGCTTTCTACTGAACCAACTAGCCAAGAAGCATCCCACAAATTGAGAGCTCGAGCATTCCAGTTGCCCATCCTATCGAAATTGCTCCCGTGGCTCGTGGCATGCTTATGTTTGCTGCGTCGTCAGTCCTGGCTCGCTGTTTCCATTTTACCGAGTGTGGTGAAGTTTTCAAGCATCATGGATCAGTTCTGCTCTGAGCTGTCAACTGTCAAGGCGTCTGAATCTCGTGTCCGGCGTCTGGAACGCTACGTGAAGGCTCGGGTGGTCGAGTCACAAGAGCTCGAGAGGATGCTAGCCAGTGATTCAGCACTCGCAACACATCACCAAGCTTCGAAGCCGATGTACAACGTGTTTAAGCAGTTGTACACAGGGGACAAGGATCATTTCGAAGGCCAGATTGGGTTTCAGTTTGAAGCTACTAGCACTTTTTCGATCATCGCATTGGGTCGCTCCGTGAATCAAGCAAAAAACGGTGGGCAACTCGTCCGGCAGCATACTATCCGCTTGTGGGAAGAAGCTACTCAGTCTCTTATCGCACAAGCTACTGTTGGAGCTACGTCGCGTAAGGATAGCATGGGTTATGCGTACGAGCCATTAACAAGCCCCGCGAAGCTGACGCAAGGAAAGTTGTACCGCTTGACAACTCAAGAGTTTGCTAACGGCGGCGACCCATGGTACAAGAAGGAAAATCTGCCTGACGAGGAGTACGATGGATCGTACATTAAGATTCTTCGTGATTGCTACGCGTCCGGGTCGACAAGCTTCCCGAATTCGCAAAATCTGAGTGGTGCTGCATATGGCGTGCCCACATTCCTCGTGGAGGGTGAGAATCCACTCAAAAACGTACCCCGCTTCATCTTGCCTTTCGGAGCCACATCGCTCAAGTTCTGTGCAAAGAGAAGGAGTCCAGGAACAATGATCAGCCACTCCGGCACATCAGCTCATGTGTTGGACGCCGGCAACGAGTTGTGGCGTACTTGCTTCCTCCAGACGGCAGCATACAGTGGTCATCATGCTGTCGACTTCGTCGTCAAGTGCGGCAAGGCTGGTGGCGTCGCGACTGGCCACGTGTGTGTTGGTGCCGAGTGGTCTTCAACTCGAGCAGTGGTGAGTGCTTCCGGATTCCTTGGCTCTTCCAAGACAAGCATTGGGTGGATGCCGTCGATTGGCTCGCTCTGGGTCATGGGAAAACGTGTGCCATACGGCACCCGCAGGCAAGTGAATGTCGGTGATATATTGACGATTGCAGTTGATTTCGACCACGACGTGATCTCGTTCTCACACAACAGCACCAATCTGGGAATCGCCGTCGGTGCGAGCGCGTACTCACCTCAGTACCCTCTACCAGCTGGCACCCTTCCTTCCCGGATACTCATGGGCATTTCTCTTAATGGAACACTGGACGTTGCCCAGGTCCGGCCGGCAGGGATCGGTGGATCAACCCTCCGGCTCCACTGGCTGCTCGATTTGCACAACTCCGTTGCATCGCTGGCTGGAAGAGTGTGTAGTACGCTCATAGCCGGCAACCCTGTTGATGACGTTGAAGAAGAACTGCTTCCATGGCTTCAGTCACCGTTGCTGAGCGGTGGAGTGTCACAGCAAGTGACTAGTGGACGTGATGAGCTCCCGGAGTGGGCTGCAGCTGCTCAGGAGGAAGACGCTCGATGGAGAGAAGCATCGTCGTTTACGGAAGCGACCACGGTGTTACCCGTGCGGCAGTCTGAGCAAGCGGCCAGACAAAGCGGGTTTCCGAGGCTGGTCAAGCGATCCTCATTTTTTGATGACGGGGGACTCGACGAGAGCATCTTTCTTGAAGAGCTTGTCCATGACTTGGGAGATAGCGGTCCGGCTGCGACAATTGTTGCGTGGTTGGAGAAAGTATCGCCTGATCGATCATTTCTAAGTCGACTGGGGAAGTTCCCGATGTGCGAACGCCCCATGTGCGCCGCACTGATCAAGCACTCACCAGCTCACTTGCTCCACGAAGTACAAGCTATCATGTCCAGCTCGGATACCCTCGACGGAAAACGATCTGTGGACCACATTGACCTGGTTCCATCCGACGACTTGACGCTTGTATGGAAGCGTATCATAATGTTGCGTCACTGGTTGATCAAGACACGTCAGGAATACCGTGCTCGAGCTGCAAGTGACGACACTGTCGACAACAGCGATCAAACGGTACCAGTTGATCGAGGTCAATGCGGGCCTGAGCTCGAGATGAAGATTAGCGTTGCTCAGTCGTTCGATCAACTCGTATCCCAAATTCACGAGAGGGCGACCTTCTTGTGTATCCTGAACCCACCGTCCGAAGAGCGTGAGCGCATGAAGGCCGAATCCCAGCAAGCTCTAAGTAACCTCGCGGAGAAATGGAGCTCTCAGAAGACGCCTCCATCGCTGGAGCCTATGCTTGAGCGCTGGCGAAGTTTACGTGAGAGTGATAGCTCGAAATGGTCTGGAATCGTAGACGTCTTACGCGCTCAGCACCGCTGGCGGACGCGGCGAGCATCGATCCACGTTGCCTCTCAGCCGACACCAGAGGTTACTGCTCGTCTTGGATCAGTTATGGAGGACGAGGATGATGAGAAAATTGATAGCAAGAGCGCGAAGTACCGTGATAGCTTTGCCGCCACCCTCAGAGCCTGCGATCTCTACATTCGCAATGGAATCGGTGCTCCGCCAGAAATCCTGCGAACACTGCTCGATCGGCGCCAACGGCGGTCAGAGTGTCGTGTGTTTGGCTTGGACGCGATGAAGGCATTATTGACCTCTATATCGATGGATTCGACTCGTCATAATGTCATCGTGTTCTTGCGACCAGCATTCCGAGGATTTTCCGAGGACGAGAAAGAGTCTCGCGATATCAACGACGGGCAGGTTGTTGCAGAGACATTTCGTGCCACGGTACGACATCACTACCTTAAGGGTCTCGAAGGGTGCAGTCGACGGAGCGCTCAGCGTGTGCAGCGCTCATTCTGGAGCCTCTACACCATGCTCGCTGGCCTCATTGCGCATGTGGGAAGTGGATGCGCTGATACGGTCGATAGCTCTTTGAAACAAGCGATCATCTGCGCGTGGTGCCTTGACTTCGAGCCCCGAGATCACTCCTTAATCTTGAAATCGGGTTTTATGAACACGTTACAGAACGAGTTCTCCATCGGAGCGATTCTGCAGCGGACTCATCAAGAAATGGACGAGCTCAAGTTGCTGCAGGATGCGGCGCTCGCCCAAGACTCTACTCGACTGGTAGGGGACCTCAACTGGCATCCTCTCTCTGATGAGTTTGTTCAGCGCAGTGCGCTGTCAAGCGGCATGATCACGAAACGGGACATCATGTCGCTAGTGCTGCGAGCTCCGAGGTACGCCTGCTCAAAAAAGTGGTGGCAAGACAACATTCTTCTCTCTGAAGAAGCTTCTGCCTCGCCAGCGGGTGCAGGTCCCTCAGCTGTAAAGCATACTGTGTCGTCTTTGGCACTTCGATACTCGGAGTTGCTGAAAAATCTGCAGTCAAAACTCTCGTGGTGCCGCGAGTCTCCGCTCGACCGGAAGGTTCTCCAGTTTGGACTGAGTAATGCTGCGATAACCACTCAAGGGACGGCTTCACAGCCAGCTAAGCATGACCAAGTCAGCTACGCCGAAGTACCAGCTCTCGGTGAGGTCGCTAACTTCAC
This sequence comes from Pythium folliculosum, assembly GCA_023336295.1. Classification (NCBI taxonomy): domain Eukaryota; phylum Oomycota; class Peronosporomycetes; order Pythiales; family Pythiaceae; genus Pythium; species Pythium folliculosum. Next base: position 23,925 of record JAADWV010000214.1, read on the forward strand.
TCTTGAGATGTGGTTTTTCCCGACCGAACTCGGTGGATATAGGGTGCTTCGAGCAGACAACGGCTTTCAAACAGGAAGTGTCTACGTGGAACTTTTCGATCGATTCGTGCACGTAGCGATCAATGGGAATCACCCACGAGAACAGCTCTTCAAGACCATCCAGCTGGAGACACACATCTGGACTCATGTTGCTATCGTGTATCGAGCTGCAGCGTTGTCTATTGAGTACTATGTGAACGGTATCCGTGCGGAGTCCAAGAACTATGCACGCGTGAATCGGGCTATCGTGTTTCGTGAATCCCGTATTGGTTGCTGGATGGGCGACTCCGGTGAGACCGCTGTTGTCGGCGCCGTTCCTCAGCGGGTTTTCAAAGGGTCAATTGCCGAGATTCGATTGTGGAGAGTCGCTCGATCAGAGCACCAAATCCACCGAGATTTCCAGCGTGCTGTTCCAGGAGATATCGAGCGCATGGATCCAGGCCCACCCATCAGTGGAGCAGACTCACGGAACGCGACAAATTTACTTGGTCTGTGGCATCTCGACGAAGGTGAAGGTGTGTGCGGAAACAATCGAGTTGAAATCACGGGCACGCGACCAACACAACGAATCATGGAGACGGCGGGGTGCAATGCAAGTTTGATTGCTTGTCACTGGGCGCACGCAAACGTACCCGTGTGGTCTGGGGTAAACATCGACGCGCTTGAGAGTAAGGCGTGGCAGAAGGTTGTTTGCAAGATTAGAGCTTTCCAGCGCCATGCTCGAAAGCGATTTTCACGAATGGGCGACGATATAGTTCAACTTGCGCGAGCGATAAACCAGCGGGAAGAAGACGCGTTGATGAACGATTGGATCGATGATGACGAAGATTTCGGTGACGACGATGACTTTGCCTCGCCTCTGGTGCGTGGTAATGATATTGAACGATCAAGTCCCGACCGAAGCGCTCTCTCGAAAATTTTCAGTGTGAGCACCGATGATGTGTTGCTCCATCAAAAGCACGTGAAGCGGTGTGCCTGGATCGTATTTCGTTTTTTGGCGCATGTCTCGATCTGTGGTACCCAAGAACGCACCGACAGTGAGGCGACAACTGTCGCCGCAGCCGCCAAGTCTCGGCGAAAACTCAGAATTCATTCTGACGGATCTGGATCTAACGTTTCATCACCAATGGCTGCCGGGGCTCGCGTGAAGGCCACGTATGAAGAAGACGATGTCGCTAAGACAGCAGAGATCGCGAGTGACGCTGCCAAGACAGCTGCTACGAACCGACAGCTCGAGGAACCAGTGCTGCAGATGATTTGGTTCTCAAAAGAAGTGCATCGGAAGATTTTCGAGGTGATTGAGAAGGAGCTCAGCTACGCGACGGTAATGATTCAGACAGCGGAAGGATTGACGCGCGCTCAACGCATGGTCCGATCGACGTCGACGCCTGTGAAGGATCGTGAGATCGCGATCCGTCCCCAGCAAAGCGTCGTTGTTGGATCGAAAAAGCGCGACATGGTTCGGTCTGGGGCGATGGGAAACCGAGGCATGGCGTCGGCTTTCTCGACCTCGCGAAGCGATGGCGTTGTGCTAGAGCCGCTCGAGGTTGAAATGCACGTGTTTAGCATTCTCTCGTTTGTGCTATCGCAAAGCACTAGCCAAGTCGTGCTGAACCATTTGGCGCGTCCTCGTGTTCTCCGCGAGCTTCTTCAACTCTTGCGTCTCGGCTCTCCGCGCTCCCAGCGCATTGTCAAGTTGATCCTTCGAAGAATCTGTGCGAGTGGTGCTGTTGGGCCAAAAGACGTGGCAGAGATATGGGGCTCGGAATCCGTGCTCGTAGACTTATTGCTGGATCAGGTCGCCGAATCTGTCTGCAGCACGGCTGCACCACTTCCGACTCTAGGGCTTAGTGTAACAGCAGCAACAGTCGCAGCAGCATCGGCTTCCAGTGGCGAAAGTGACTCGCCTTCCACTTCAATTGCCCCCATCACCGAGTCACTCTCGAATCCAGTTGGCTTCCGATCGGGTCAGGTGTATCTAGCAGCTGCATCAGAAAGTGTCGCACTTCTACGCCTCCTCATGACCGACCGTCGATGGGGGACTGTGGTTGCTGATTTGCTCTCAGCGGCGGTGCGGAATGTGACACCGATCCTCGCGAAGCGTCGATCGCAAGGTGCTCTTGGCACTTCAGATCAGCCCGCAGCATCAGACATTCGAGTGCGGACAGCAATTATTCGTGCAGTCGGTGCTCTGTGCGTCTTGGGCTCCCACACGGATTGCATCCGCATCGGCGGCAAAGTGGAAGTGACCGCAAAGCAGACTCAGAGTGACGGAAAAACGATGGTTGACTACGGCTTCAACTTCTCAAACGAGTCAGCGTCTAGTGGACGGTCAACGCTGGCAACGTTGATCGAACTAAATGGACGCTCGTCTACTGCTCGAGTTGTCTTCGATGGCTCGGAAGAATCTGACCCAAGCCACAACGTCCAAGAAGTAAACTTGTCGACAGTATCGCCGGTTGAGGAAGTGCAGCTGTCGGGCAATGCGGCCTCCTTGTCCTCTGACATGATGCCCGTCATTCTAAAGTTGGCTTCGTTGGATGACTCGGAAGTGATCTCGTCGTTTGATGAACTGTGGCAGATGCAAATTCGATCCCGTGCACTTCTGGCATTCGAATCGATTTTGCGTCACACCGCGGATACCTCGCAACTGCTTCTTGGGGAAAGTGTGATGCCGAAGAGTTTGCTGGAGGCTGCTTTGAGTCCAGTTTCTTTGAGCACATTTGTAAGTGTCCCGTTCCTACAAGAACGCGGCCGCATGATTCTCTGTCGTTTGATTGAGGCGTCCACTCCGTTTGGGGAGCCCATGTTCCGAGGATTGCCTGAGCCCAAACCGTTCATCCCCGACATTCCCGAGAACGAAAAAGATAGCACCGTCGAGTCCAGTGATGATCCTGTGGAAGAGGAAACCGAAGAATATCGAGTGCGTCGTGGCTTCGCGTCGACGCTCGCGGCAATGGGCTTTGAGTTTGATCTGTGCATGGCCGCTCTTGAGCATTCTCGCAACGATCCAAATCTCGCCGTAGAATGGTTGATGGGGTCGGGAGCGATCGAGTATCAAGAACGTCAAGAAGCCCGGCGATTGGCAGAAGCGACGATTGCATCAAGACGCTCAGCGCTAAGCGCGTCTCAAGGCGCGACTAGCACTGGGGAAAATGGTGAAATGACTCTGGAAGATAAAGCGCGAGAGCTACAAACTATCTCGGACATGCCGTACCACCTCGCGTTTTGTGCACTTGAGCTGTCGAATGCGGATCCGAATCGAGCAATGGAATGGCTCATCGAGCACGGTGGTCGATACGCCGACAACAGCGAGAACATGCTCCTTCTGACCGATGGCATCCGAATTGAAAGCTCCTTGTCGCTCAACAACGCTGCAGCCTTGGAGGGAGTTGACCAGCTTGATCTACTGGTGGCTATCTCCAGTCACGAAACGGCTATCGACCCGTCACTATCAGGGCGAGCGCCAGCACCGAATGGTGAGCTGGCCGTTGATACCACCAACATCATGGCGGTAACATTGGCCCCAATTCTGGCCCGCTTATCTGAGAAGCCTCCATCATCAACGAAGAAGAATGCGGCGGACTCGGACTCCACCGCCGGCGGATTTGCAGCTCTTGACCCTGACTACTTGTCGCCGTACGTTTTACTCACCGTGAGCGACGAGATTGGCCCCATCCAAAGATTATCTGCAACGGGGCGCACGGGTGTGTTCAGAACATACTGCCCAAAAGATGGTGTGTTGATCACTTTTCTCAACACGGAGACCGGAGCATACGAAGACGAATGGTACTCTCCGAGAGACGTGCGAAGGGTGACGCGAATCTATGACGAGCCGCTGAAGGGTGTAACAAGCATCCATCGTGTCGCTCTGCGCACAGAGAAAGCCTTATCAACACACTACGCTCGGAGAGGTGTAGCCGCGCTCTTGCGGGCGTGGGACATGGTACGGTCGAACGTTTTGAGTGCTGCACCTCACACTCTCTCCGATTCGGTACTCGCCGCGGTGGGTGGACCGCGGCAGTTCGTGAACTTGTTGAAGCTCGTCGCGGCGTCAGAGATGGTGTTCACACGGACCAGTGACGCTCGGAAGAAGCAACAATCTTTCCCGTCGATGTCTGCAAAGTCTAGGGCATCAAGTGACGAGCCCGCGTCCATTCTCCATGATCTCCAGCTTATTGCGCTCAAGATATTACGGGAAGAAGTGGAAACCGGGAAGCTTCGACAGAGCGCATCGCAGTGGTTCCACAGTGGATCTGATGAGGAAAGTTCGACGTCGCGCGTGAAGGAAGTGAGCACTGGCATTTCGGACTCCTTGTCCACAATTACAGACCAGCTCACAACCGAACGCAATGCTGCTAGTACTGTCGAGTCTGGCCTATCGGCTGAGCAAGTGGGGGCATTCATCGATGGCTCTGAAGAAGACGGCGATTTGTATCGCGCGATTGCAATGTCCATGCGTGATAACACACCGCCCGCATTGCATGAAGAACATTCGCGAATCGAAGGAGGCTCAGACGAGATTGCCGAAAAGGATTCGTTTATCGACCTGTTGCACTCCAGTAACCCGAGGGCTATGCGTCCGCGCCAGCCTTCCTATACGGAGGCAAAAGAGGTCGCAAGCGCGTATCTTGGTGGCACCGTCGATGACCATGATGGTTTACTGTCGAGTGTATTTGTCAAAGAGTGCGTGAGCCACTTTGCCGAATCGACGAGAGTCGCTGGTGAGGGTGCGAGTGCTCAGATTGCAGATACTGATGTACTGGAATTTCAATCCTTGCATCCGTACTACGGTCGCTGTGAGTACTCGCGCGCGGTTGTACTCGACAAAGCGCACCGCTGCGTGCGAATCAAGTTTGACAAGCGCTGTAAGCTTGGTCCCAAGGCGAAGCTAACATTTTACGCCGACGCGACGTGCGAGAAAGTGATCACGGTGATCGATGCATCCTCCACAGCGCCAGCGCCTGGTCGAAGCACAGCAACGATATCGGATGTGATGATCCATTCGAACCAGTTTTGGTTCAAGTTCTGTGCCTCGGAGGAAGATGCCACAAAGAACCACGGATACGGCTTCCGTTTCCAGGTCAAGCTGGTGCAGAGTATCTCCTGGGCTAATGAGAGCGAAGTGCAGACGAATGCGTCTCTGGAGTGGGCGTGCTGGTTGCTGGAATTCTTGCTGAACGAGGCAACGGATCTTGTCGCGCACGGGGCAGTTCATAATCAGAAGATTTACGGAGCACTCGTGCGATATGTGCGTTCCCCTGGCGCACCGTTCAAAAGCCGCGTGATTCGCCTCCTCATTCAATTGCTGCATCAACCTGAGCGGTTCCCGGCGGAAAACATTCCAGACTTGACCCCACTCGAAGGCATCAGCAAGCTCGCTCTCGCGCAGGCAAAGGTCGAGAAGGCGGTGGGCAAGCTCTTTTTGTCCTCGCAGCTGCTTCAGCTGATCGAGTTGTCGATTGTGACGCGGCGTGCAGCCGACTTTTTGAGGACGTCGCGGGACGCAGACATATCAAAGAACACCAGCATCACGGCCGCAAGTATCGTGTTGCCGTCGCCTATGGAGGCAAAAGAGATGCCCGATCTCCTTAGCGACCTTGGCGCGATCGCGAGTTTCTTGCTCGGCAAGTCCGATACACTCCCACCGCACGTGCTGATGGCCATCTGGCTTGATGTGTTCGGCTCTGTGGTGATCTTGGAGACCGAGCACCCGTATTCGACGTCCAGCAAACTACGCGGAACCGTCCATTTCCCGGGTGCGCAGTCATTACTCGCTACATTTGACTCGCGGTGTGCGACAGTCAGTGGTAGTGAGCTGCAACTTCGCGCTGTCCACGACAGCCTGGCCTCAACTACGGACGCGAATCGAAGCACGGTGTGGAACTTCAGTGGCAACGAGCTCTGGCCGACCGGTGCTGTTGACCTGTCTGGGGGCAGCCAGATTGCGTACTCTTTTGACGGCGGAGAGAATCCGGATGCGTGCTTCGGCGTGAGCGTGTGTGTCTCAGCTCTCGGTCTGACTCCCGAGCAGCAGGTCGCGCGCGCGAGTGTTGATAAGCTTGTCGATCTGCTGGATGCGCTACGCAAGCAGCGCGACGTGGCAGCACCCGCGACGCACTGGACGGCTGTGATGGACAGCCAGCTCGTAGACTGGGTCAACACGAACGTGGAGAATAGCGCCGGTAGCGGTGCGAATGCAGGCAGCAGTACGGTGGCATCAGTCGACCTGAAGCCCTCGGACATCCGCATCCACCGCACGCGTGACGCCTTGCGCTGCACGCAGCTCTTGGACACGCCCTTGACGCAGCTGCAGCTCCGCTTCTCACTTTTGAAGCACTTCAACCAGTGTCTCAAGCAGACGCTGCCGTTGCTGGATCTGCGCGATACGTCGTCGCCGTGGACCATGGCCCATACGCTGCGTCAGCTCGGCCACTGTGTTTTCTTTGATATCAAGAACGCGCTTGTCGAGGCCGCGGTCGACGCAACTAGCACGCCGGGCGACACCAACAGCAGCACGAGTACGGCGCGAATCACGCTCGACCGTTTGCAGGCGCTGGAGTCGAGAGACGACCGCGAAGTGGAGCCGTCCGTGTCCGAGTGCTTTTTCGCGCAGGCGTTTCGCCAGCTCCACCAAGTGGACCCCGCGTCATTCCGCCGCAAGATCGACAACAAAGGACGGCTTTTCAGCGTCAAGTTCCGCGGCGAAGAAGGCGTGGACTGGGGTGGAGTGTACCGCGAGGGCATCAACTCGATGGTCGACGACCTGTTCTCCGCCCACTTCAACCTGTTCGTGCTGTGCCCGAACGGGCAGCACGACACGGGCACGAACCGCGCGATGTACTTGCCCAACCCCAAGTGCACGTCACCCGTGGCCATCCAAATGTTCGAGTTTGTCGGCAAGCTGCTAGGTATCTCTCTACGCACCCACGGCGACTTCCCGTTCGCGTTCCCGCCTCTCGTCTGGAAGCAGCTCATCGGTCAGCCGCTTGATCGGCTCGACCTCGAAGGCACGGACGCCATGTTTGTGCAGATGCTGGACGGCATCCAGAACTGCGAGCGAGACGGCATCTTCACCGAGGACGAGTTCGACGCCGCATTCGAGGGCCTCGATCTGCGGTTCACGGCGTTCGACTGCAACGGCCAAGAGGTCGAGCTCGTCGAAGGCGGCAAGACCAAGCGCGTCGAGTACGCGAACCGGCTCGAGTATTGCCGGCTCGCCGAGGCGTACCGGCTCCAGGAGAGCGCCAAGCAAGTCGCGGCCATGGCGCGCGGGCTCGCGACGGTCTTCCCATTGCGCGTGCTCACGTTGCTGACGTGCCAGGAGATGGAGCTGCTCACGTGCGGCTCGCCCAAGATCGACATCGCGCTCTGGAAGCAGCACACGCGGTACGACGGCTACAACGAGAACGACGATACGGTCAAGCTCTTTTGGGAGGCTATGGCGTCGTTTTCGGACGAGCAGCGGTCCGACTTTGTGCGCTTCGCGTGGGGCCGCAGTCGCCTGCCGCGCGGCAAGTGGCCGCAGCCGTTCAAGCTCACCAAGAAGGGCGGGCGCGACAGCACGCTCAGCCTCCCGGTCGCGCACACGTGCTTCTTCTCGGTCGAGCTGCCGCCCTACACGACGCTCGACAAGATGACCACCATGCTGCTCGCGACCATCAACTTTGGGCTCGGCGGCATCCTCATGGCGTAGGAGCAGGGGCAAGCAACAGACAGACCACGTGGGTTTTGCATATTCGTTCATTCATTCATTCATATTCATTGTGCATTGTTTTCGTTGCGGTGGCGAGTTATTTTTTCCTACACGTCATGCTTGTAGACCGATCGGTTCGCGGTGCGGCGCGCCGAGCGGTTGTTCGCGCGGCGCGTTGAGTCCTGCTCCTGCGCCGAGGGCGTGTCAAACTTCTCGTACGTGCCTTCAAGGGGCGTGCGCGCCGTCTGGTGCGCCGACGAGCGGCGCACGCGCGAGCGCAAGAACGACTGCGAGCGCGAGGCCCGCGCGACAAACGCCGAGACCTCTTCGTCGTCGCCACTGAGCGAGGCCGAGGCCTGCTGGCGCATCTTCTTCTCACTCTTGAGCTGGATCGCGCCGCCCTTGGTACTCGCGCAGATCGCGAACATGGCGATCGTGAGCACGACGCACAAGCCCGTGAAGACATAGTGGCTGATCGCAAACGACGGCAGCGTGACGAACACGGCCGCCTGCACGAGGTGGTAGAACGCAAACGACAGCGCCACCCAGCGGCTGACCTGGTACGGCGGGAAGACTTCCACCGCCGTGAGCCACGTCGCGCACGTCAGGCACAGCGCCGAGCTCGTAAACAAAATGAACAACAGCACGTCGATGATGGCGTTGTCGAGCTTCGCGCTGTCCAGCACGCCACACGCGAGCGACACAGCCGCCGAGAACGGCAGAATGTCCTTGTAAATGGTCTTACGGCGGATGTTGTCGACCGTGAGCAGGCTCATGAAGACGCCCAAGAAGCTCATTCCCCCGAAGAAAATCATCCAGCGAGACGTCTGCGCGCCGGGGAACTCCGGGGCCGCCTGCACGAGCACGCGACGCATCAACGCACCAGACGTCAGCAGCGCGTAGGTCGCCTGGAGGAAAAGCACCAGCACGACGCGGAACGGGATGTTGATCTTGGACCCCTTGTTCACAAACGCCGCCTTGATGTCGTCCATCTCGTCCACGACGTCATGCTTCTGGCGAAGCCGGATGAGCGTCGCCTCCGCTGCCTTTTGGTCGCGGTGGCGCAACTGCCAGATCGGAGATTCAGGCAAGACGCACATGAGTGGGAGCAAGACCACGAGAGGAATCGCACCAAACGCGAATTGATAACGCCACGTGTTCAGCGGCTTGTTCGACCATCCCTTGGACATCGCCGTCGCGTTGATTCCGTTCACCACGATCGCTTCAATGAAGTAACCGAGCGTCACGCCAAACAGGAACAGCAACACGCCCTTACCCTTCCAACCCTTCATGCAAATCTCGAAGTTGTACAGCACGCAGGCGACCGCGAGCATCGAGATGCCCGCAACGACGAGGCAGCAGCCGATCAAGATGAGTGAACTCGAGGTGACGAAGACCAAACCCACGCCCCCGAAAACCGCTACGCACGACGCCATGATTGCGAGGCGGCGACCGAGCACGTGAGCAAGGCCAGTTCCGACGATGGCGCCGACCGCGCCGGCCAGCGCGGCAAACACCTTGAGCATCTCCTTTTCGAAGTCTGATCCGAGCGACTCGTTGACGAAGTAAATGAACGACTCGTTGATGAAGTTGTCCGAGGCAGAGTTGACGTAGCCCAGTGAAAACGTCAAACAGTACAGCCAACCGTACGACCAGCCACCAAGCAGACCAACGACCACACTGAGGGAGGCGGCATACTCACTGCCAGTGCTCAGCGCGCGCGAAAAGCTGACGTTGTACATCATGCGCGTCTGGATCGTGCGCATAAACGGAATAGCCGACAAAATGAGAAGCGGAACGATCAAGAAGACGCCAACGGTCATGTCGAAGAAGAACGCAAGCTCCGTGATCAGTCCCAGTTTGCCCACAGGAATACCCATCACGCCGTGCAGGAGTGTGAGGTATTGGAGCACCGAGTACAAACCCAAGAAGATCGCGACGACAAGCGAGGCAGACTTCTTGAAGCTCCAGTCTTGAACGGAGCCGACAATGATGGGGGCAATCACAGCTCCGCCAACGATGAGGACGAGGTACAGGATTGCGCGAGCAACGTGGGCCTTGTTTCTTGTCATGGCTCCGAGCGCGAGGCCTCCAATCCACAAGAGAACGGCGATGCCGCCGACGCATCCGCCGAGCAGTCCGAGATCTTCCAAATCAAAGCTGACCATGTAGATGTAGTACATCGTGAATGGGTGGCGCAACTCGCGGATCGCGTAGGCGAGACGACCAGTCCATCGCATTCCGGAAACAAGCTCCATCTCGTACTTGTAGAAGTCGAGCCACGTGTCAGACGGGGCGTTTCGCTGCGCACTCGGGAGGGTCTCCAGGTTAGCTCCGGGGATCGCCATCATCCAGTGCAGCCAGTTTCCGATGTCGACACGCGTCTTGGAAAAGTCCATGCCATCCGTGTTGAAGAAGAATGGGGCCAAAAGCCAAGTTGTGCCGAGCAGCCACACCGCAAACGAAGCGATACCGTAGTCCTGGCCCTTCGAGCCGTACGCCTTGAGGAGCGTGATGTTCTCCGGGAAGATGACGTCATCCTTGGTGCAGTCGAGGTTCATGTCACGGCAGTACTCCTCACGGGCGTTCGTGCCGATAGAGAAGTTGCCAAACAATCCGAACACAATCATGAGACCAATCAACTCGACGGCCTTGCGGTAGTGAGATGCAGCGTACTCCTTGAAGAAGTTGACGAGCGTCTCTCGAATGATCGCGAAGCCTCGTCCTGTACCACGGTACTTGGATCCACCACGCATCAGAGCAACGTCGAAAAAGTGCGCCTTGGTGCCCGTCTCGAAGATGTAGAAAATTGGTCCGAGCGTGATGATTAGCTCCACGAAGTTGACGATCGCCTGGCGCCAACCATACTCAACGAAAAGCGTGGCAATCAAGGGAATCGTCATGAGCATACCGAACTGGAAGATGAACTGGGTGTTCAATACATCCGCGAGATCATCGAGCGAGTCAGTCTTCACAATGGCAGAGTTCTGGACGCCTTCGTGGAGCACAATGTACAACTTCGAGTACGAGTACACGAACACGCACAGCACCACAAGTGCGTTACAGATGTAGAATCCCATGTGGCCGTAGAACATCGAGTTGAGACGGAAAAAGTCCATCCCCGCAGCCATCCGATGCGACTCGCGAGAGAGGGAGCTTTCGGCCGAACCGTTCGACAGCTTGGCTTCGAACGCGTTGATTTGACTCAACGTGACATCTCGTCCCTTGCCACACTGCATGAACTCGACGTGCGTCACGTCTTCACCGCGGAGAGCTGCGTTGTACCCACTGAAAACGTCTTCAGACAAGTTGATGCCCTTGCTTGCTTTCGACACGCCGCCGCTGTTCATGACGAACGCCTTGTCGAAAACGTCCGGGTGACCATAGTGCATACGGGACCGCAGAGGACGAGCGAGGACACGCTGGGTCAAACTGACAAACACCAGTTCCTGAAGCGTCATGAAGTGGGCGAGGGAAGACGCGCGGCCAGTGAAGATGTGCTCCTTCATGCCGATGATCGTGACGTTGGCTCCCTTATCGGTTGCCGTAGCCAGAAAGTTCGGGATCTTGAGGGCTTCTTCAAAGTAGTGCTCTTGGTTCATATCGATCGTTTGCACATACTCGCCACGGGTGAACGGCATCGCGATGTTCTGGTTCTCCGGCTTGCCCTCTCCGACAAGCGGGTTACCCGGCAACTCGTAACGGTACACCTCAACAATCTCGTCGCCATCCGACTTCACGAGAACGCAGTCGTACCGAGGCTCCACAGCACTTCCGGCCGGAGGGTAGATGGTGTCTACATAACTCACGCGCCAGTTCGGGTATTTGCGCATCAGCAGATCAATGTCAGCGGCACGCGAATCACCTGACGCGAGTTGCTGCGAGTAGATCTGACAACTGGTGACGTATGAGAACTTCAACCCCGCGATGCGATCCATCTGCTTGATCTTGTCAAGGTGAGACACGTTCTGGTCCGAGCCGATCTCGAGCCAGCGCAGCATCTTCAGCGCATCTTCATACATCATCATGCCGTGCACAGTACGCGCGAGCGTTTGACCTCGCATCGACGCCCACAATCGGACCTGAGTGGGTGTTTCAGCAAGCGCTTCATCAATCGACGTGGCACCCACTCGTTCCAAAAAGTTGCCCCATTCGTCGGCGTGGAATGTGATCAGGTACTTGAGGATACTCAAGTCACGACCCTTCTGCTCCACCTTGCGGAACAGTGGGTTTGCTGTTACGCGACCATTGAGCTCGTCAACCGAGTAGAGAACAGGCTCGTTGTAGTACGGCGTGATAACCGAGAACGAGTGCATGGACGCAATGGACTTGATCGACGGCATATCCATCGACAACGAGTTCAAGAAGAAGCTCATTCGGCGACGCGCTTCGTGGCAACGGGGCAGAGCATCCGCGGCGTCGAGCGTCAACAGGAAGAACAGTCGCGTCGACAACGAGATGATGTTTTCGTTCGAGTTCGGGGATGTCTTGCGATCATCTTGATCCGACTGGCTGTTGCGGTCCGCAAAGAGCGAGATCAACTGCTGCTTCTGATAGGAAAGGTCAGGCGTCATCTTCGCGAACACAGACTGGCGGACCTTCTCGGCCATCCATTCCTCCTCGAGCATCAGCTCAATACTCTTCAGCAGGGCATCGACTCGTTGGACGATAACGACCACTTGATCTTGCTGCAAGCCAAAGAAAGACTGCGTACCACCGTTCGCACTCGGCACGATCGTTGGCTCGGGCAGATCCAAAATGCTCGCGAGCAGATCCACGACATTTTCGCGCACAAGCGGCACGTGGATGAGGTTGATAATCGAGTTCACCTTGCCCGAGTGGATAATCTGCTCAAACACTTGAACCACTTCGGCGTCGGCGGGACCGAGAATTTGGCTGAGGATCTGGAAGCAAATGTCGATGGAGTTCAGAGCGCAACCCAAGACACCCGCTTTCTCCAGCTCTTTCCGCAAACGAGAGTCGTCAAGACGACGCGTCTTCGCACGAGCCGTAATGTCCGCAGCGGTCTGTGCTTGGCCAGCGATCAAGAAGACTGGATCTTCCACGGCGCCGGAGTCAGAGATCTGGTACTGAAGAATCGCAGTTTCGCGGTCGTCCAGCAAATCAGACAGACGGAAGCTGCTCACAATCTCGTTCCACACAACGGCAAAGCGTAATCGGCTGTTGGCGTCGGGAGCCGAGGCAGAGTCGGACAGAGTCCGCGCCTGGCCAGGTTCAACCGAAACGTGTCCGCGGGCCGCCTGCGACACGACCTTCTTGTCGAAGAGAGACGACGCAATCTTCAGGCGGTCGACGAACTCGGTGGTGCGCGACGAGTTGCCGATCTTGAGACGGATGCCGATGAATGCGCCAACAATGGCCTGCAAGATGGCGAGCCAGATCTGCGAGTCGTAAATGTACACGAGGAAGACTGGCGCCCACATCGCGATCAGGAACGCAATGTTGTGGTCCGACTCGATCAGCGCATTCTTCGTCGACGCCTGGATGCCGTAGATCTCGTAGCTCGGGCCGATCAGGGGCTTGATCATGAGCTGCAGGTTGAACAGGAACTTGAGCACGAACAAAACGGTCCAGAACAAACCGTACGAGCACAACGCGCCCCAGCTTTGGCCCATGTTGCGGCCGATGAACTGTTCCCGCGTGCCGTCAAAGCTGTTGAGCAGCGCGCTTCCCCACACGATCTTGCCGCAGCACATCTTCATGATCGACGCCATGACCACGGGCACAATGTACACGCCCGTGATCACCGGGGCGAGCGACAGCAAGTCGCTGTCGCCGACCACCACTTCGTACGGCGACGCGTTGACGGCCGCGAAGAGCGCGAGGAAGATCGAGTGCCAGCACAGGCGCGCAAAGAGCGCGACCGCGTAGGCCGTGCGGCCGAAGATGAGCGCGCCGCCGAGCCACACCTCGAGCACGACCTTGAGCGTGAGCAGCGCCGAGACGGTCATGAACACGGAGAAGAACGCGTGGTTGCGCAGGTCCGTGATCGTGGCCGAGAAAAAGTTGGAGTAAAAGTGGAGCCCGGTCATGAGCGACGGGTCCGACCGGTACGCGACGTACGCGATCACGATGAGCACGTGGAACATGACGAGCAGGAAAAAGTAGATCCGGAAAAAGCCCAGCAGCGGGTTGAACACGCTGCGGCGCTCCTTGAACGTCTTGAGGTTCTGGACGCTCACGGCCTCGGCCACGTTGAGCTCGTCAAAGTCGAGGCAGCGCGGCGTCCAGAAAAACTCGTTCACGTCGTCGTAGTTGGTGATGTGCTCGTGGTCGGCGCCGGTCGCGAGGCGCATCTGGGCGACCACGAGGTACAGCGGGCGGATCACGCGGCGCAGGAACGCGCCTTCGGCGACGTTGGGCAGCCGCTCGACGCCCTCGAGCTTGGCGGCCATCGAGTGGTACAGAAAGCACAGGCACTCGGGCATGAAGCGCAGGTTCGCGGCCTCGCCCCAGATGAGCAAGAACAGCGCCACCTGGCGCTCGGCCGCGGCCGTGTGGTCGGCCGCAGCGTGCGGCGTGGTCTGGAGGAACGCGCACCACTTGCGGTAGTTCTTGAAGAACTTGGCGTGGATCTGGCGCACGGCCTCGTCCGAGTCGGGCGCGGCCATGCGCGACTCGTAGTTGAGCACCCAGCCGTCAAAGTGCTCGCGCTGGTTGCGCGCGCTGCCCTCCTGGAAGCCGAACTTGGCCTGCAGCAGCTCGAACACGGCCGCGCTGCGCGCCACCGACGGCGCGTTGGCGTTGTTGTTGGCGTGGCCAACGCTGTTGAGCAGCATGTTGGCCTTGGCCTCGGCCATGGGCGCCGAGACCGACCCGCTGCGCTCCGCGGCTTGGTCCTCGAGCGTCTGGTAGTTGGACGCCGCGCGCCGGCGCTGCGACGCCTGGCGCTGCATGCTCGCGCGCGCGTTGGAGTCGTGCTTGTCGAGCTTCATCGTCGCGCCAACGGAACGGGCCAACGAAAATGGGAACTCCGTTGGCTGGTTTCCCCACGATCGGTGGTGTTGTGGGGGCGGTCGCGAGATGAAGTGGCCACGCCCACAGACACACACACACACACACGGAGAGTCGGGAAAGAGAAGTTCCTCCCAACGTTGGGTAGGCGCCGGTGCGTGTGTTTCGTTGGCGTTGGGTGTGGGGAAAACGCGCGAGAGAACGAGGAGCCGGCCGATGGATGTTGGGGCGGTTCCTCTGCCGAGTCGGCAGGTTTCTTGGCTTTTTCCGTTCCGCCTGGCGCGACCGTTTCTCGACCGGAGAGTGCAGCGCGCAGACAGACCAGGCGATCCAAAATAAAACCGCACGCAATGCCCACGCACGTCAATCGCAAGCCCACACGGGTTTGGGTTTGTGTCCCGCACACCTTGACGCCGGTGGGTTTCCTGTCACCGAGGAACTGAAGTAAAACACAGAGCAGCACGGGCCGGGTCCAACTTTGAGTTTCTCCCGTCAACCCGTTGCTGGTGAGCCATTGTCCGCATCCCTATCCCTGATGCCATCTGTACCAAACTAGGGTTGTGGTAGATCCGACAAGTTCCAGGTTTCAGTCCTATGGAGCTGAAAAATCTCGTCTCCGCATCTGCGATCGCCGAATCGGCGATGCCGACACTCCCGCCCGAGTCGGCCCCGACGGACTGGCCAGCGGCACTGCTGGCAGCAAGCAGTGCTTGCCGAGCAAAATGAAGACTGAGGTCGGCAGTGCCTGGCACCATTCGAATCGAAGGGTTCAAGGATACCGGTACAATTGTGGGTTCACGGTGAACCTATCGCGACGTGAGTTCTTGCCTGCCTTCAAGGCAGTGCCTTGACGATACGCACTGGAGCCACATGTGAACACAGGTTGGCAATGTTCCATGGCGATCCACGATCACCAGTCGCCGAAGTGAATCTCCTCCCACCTGTATTGTACAAATGCGTTCTCCCTACGACAGAGTTGTTCTACAGTCCGATCAAAACGACACCACGACTGTCCCTCTCCATGTTTCAGCCTCGATAGGTTCCACGACAGCCAGCCCCCGGGATCATTTTCGAAGCAACCGGGAATCCCGGTCCGGGATCAATGATCAGCGAGGTGCTGACTGTAAGTTGGCCAGTTCTGGCTTCCACGACGTGTCGCTCACGAGCGACCAGGTGCTGTCAATCTCAAGAAGCAGCGCAACTCACCGTCTCAGGACCACAAAAAAACACAAAATTTAGGTTAGTGGATCGCCAAATCGCAACGTAACCTGGTACAGTAACTGTAACCATGAGACACTGGATTCTGCTAAAACCGCTAATATGAGATTCTTCGATAATTTCGTGGAAGCGCTCAAGAAAAAACGGTCTTGGGCAACGGCAACCTCTTGCGGGATTGACCACGCGATGCTGCGTCTGAACGAGAAGCAACGCCATTAGAGCCAGCAGCACCACAGTGTCCACGCGATGCGGCGCTGCCGCCGCATTATCGCACTTCGCCTGATCCCAGTCGGCACCGCACGTTCCGTAGTGTCTCGACGGTGCTGGCCAAGCGGGGCGCGCCGTTCTCGAGCGAGGCGACCGACACGCTTGCGCAAGCCAACGCGCGAATCGCTGCATACCTGGCTGATGTGATAGGCGAGGAAAACGACGCGCAGCCGGATGCCCTCGCGATACGCGGCTATGAGCTGCTCTTCGAGGCGCCATGCGCGACTGCGCGCATGAATATGAACGAAGACTGGATCGCGTATCGCCACGAGCTTTCACGTGAGATCGTCTATCGGAAGAAAGATTCGTCGTTTGTGCACAACCACGCGCCGTGCTCGCTGTTCGACATGAGAGTCCAGCACATGAAGCTTCGTGAACGTGCGCTGTATGCTCCTGTGGTGGAGATCTTCTACGACGACCTCGGTGGATACGTTGCAATTGACTACACAGGCCAACGCGCAGCATTAGCGCAAGAGGGCACCTTCTCGCTCCTCCAAGAACTCCCCAAGAACACGGATGATAAAGGCCCGGCAAACGAAGCCGATGTGCAAATAGTCAGCTGGCAAGGCGATCTACTGCTCGAGTGTCCGTTTGCGTTTGTATCTGCTCTCGACGACCTCGGCGATGTGGCGAGGCGATCAGAGTACAGCAGCCCAAGCGACGAACTCGTTGGTGCTGTGGAGATGGCCCAGCTTGAAGAGCAAGATCTCTATGAGCTGACAGATGAAGATAACGCTTATCCAAAAAGTCTAGCCTCTGCCGTTCTTGCAGAGGAGCAGCACGTGTTGGCGTCGACAACAGTCTCGACCTTCCAGCAAACGTGGTTTAACGATGTGTCGCTGATTGATTGGGCATTGCTGCGGAAGTAACTCGCGATGGAAGACCTACGAGCACTTTCCAGCAACTGGGCGCAGCCCGCGCTGGTCGCACTTGTAGCCGAAAGGAATGCGACCACAAGCATGAACTGCCTCCGCCGCGCGATCAGCTGGGACCCCGAGTACATCGCTGCGTACCTACTCATGTCGTCGATTATGAAGCAGTACGGGTACGAGGATGACAACTGCCGAGTAATGGAGGCGATGCTTGAAAACGTGGAGATGGTCAACTCCAGATCACAGCAAGATCAAGCAATCCTGGCGAGCCACTTCTCACATCGCAACACGATGGCTCGAGTGGCTCGATTCTGAGAAGAGATCACGGTCGTGTGGTACCCCGTGGGTCTCACTGCGATCTTCGGCTTGATCCTCTGCATCCGGATCATGATGAATGGTTGACACGGAAGAGAGCATTATTCACCGTCGCCAAGACACTAGCTCAACGTAGGACAATCCAGATGGAGGATTTTTCACACAATTTACTCTTCTTTCTCATCTCCGTTACACGACCTCATCGCGGGCCAAGTTCTAATAAGAGAGGGGCTCGCTTACAGCTTACTGCCCTTGGGCTTGAGCTGCGACATGAGCTGCTTGAACGCCTCCTGCGTCTCACCCAGGAGGAAGCGGCGGTCCAGCTCCAGGTATTCCTGGTGGATGGCCTCACGGATCTGGGGCTCGCGTGTGCGGCGCATGAGCGACTTGTACGCCGGGAGACTCTTCGCGGTCAGCGGCACGGACACCATGGGGTCAATGTCGGCAAGCACCTCGGCCAGGAAGTTCTTCGCCGGCAGCACGTGCGCGACCAGTCCATGCGCGAGCGCGCGCTTGGTGTCGATCACGCGCGAGCGCATGAGCAGGTCGTTCGCGAGTTGCGGGCCCAGCACGGTCGGGAACGTGAACGAGGCCGCGAATTCAGGGACAATACCGATGCGCATGAACGGCGTCCAGAACGTCGCGTGCTCGACCGCGTACACAAAATCGCAGTGCAGCAGCAGCGTGACGCCGATGCCGATGGCGCGGCCGTTGACGGCGGCGACGAGCAGCTTGGGGCACTTGACCATGGCCTCCATGAACTTCTTGGGCCAGCCCGTGGACGGCAGGATCGGGTCGCCGTTGTCGTCGGCGCTCATGCCCTGCGAGATGTCGGCGCCGCTCGTGAAGAAGTCGCCGTGGCCCGTGATCACGAGCGCGTGGAGACTGTCGTCCTTGGTGAGCTGGTCGATGGCCTCGATGAGCTGCTGGTAGAGCGCGTCGTTGAACGCGTTCTTGACCTTGGGGCGGTGCATCTCCGCGACCAGCACGTGCTGGCCGTGCTTGTAGCGGCGCACGACGATGTCCTTGGAGGCGGGCATGGCTGGAGAGGGTTCCGTTCCGCGAATGTCGCTTCTCGGCCAAAGTGAGGTTCGTGTGTTCAACTCGAGCAGACGTCAGCCGTTGTTGACAAAACAAATGCATCGAGATAGAAACCTCATCTATGATCTCTATAGTTTCTATACGTGCAACTTCAAGCAGCTGCGGGTTGGGCTGGCCCGGCTCGGCTTGATGGCAAAAGCTCGCGATTCTCACAGGTCCATGTCATTTTCGTTTTAGAGAGGGTACCAAGTTCTGGATGGCGCTCTGTGCGAGGTGAGGAGAGATGGGGCGATCGCGCATTCGCTTGCGGCGGTGCGTGGACAAGGCCTGTGGCCAGGAGAACCGGATTAGACGGCACTCACGACGGCGGGTGAGACTGCCTTGCACGTCCGTGGCGGCGGCGCATCCCGTCGCTTGCGCATTGGGGGCGGACCTGCTGCTGCTGCTGCTTCAGCCTCCGAGTGAAGCCAGCACCGGAGTCCGTAAGGGGGCGCCTCCGCAGGCAGCGCATTTCTCACCGCGGCTCCTGACCACAAAGCTCTCGGCCGAAGTCCAGACTCGCGTTCACGAGTGGGTGAGCTCATAGGTAGCGTGTGACTCCATGCCACGGGCCATGGAACGTGGTGCTTTTGTGTTGATGAGAGCATGTCGGCACGTACATGCCACACTCAAGGGCAACGTGCCATACTGTACCCAACATGCACCGTACAGTACGGTATACCTCCGTACAGTACAGTACGAGACCCGATTGTCGAGGTGTGAACTCTTCGTGGATCGATCAGCACCAGCTGATTAAGCAGGTCTCACGTCCATCGCTCTCGATCCGCCCACCACCAATCCACGTCGATCCGGAGTCAGGGCGGTGGCGTCCGGTGCCCCAAGTCTGGAGATTGCGCTGCACTGCACACTGCTGGTCGCTGTGCTGCCGGTGGTCTCACGCGCGCCATTGTTTCTGGCCACACGATCCCGATGCTCCTCATCATCCTCATCGAACTAGGCGATGGAGCCATTGGCCCGTCCCGTAACACACGAGGTTTTCTGCTTCGATCCGAAGATCGCCCCTTAACTTGCAACGGAATCACAGCTCACATACAAACGCCAAGTGATCGCAACCAGCAACTCGTGTTGTGACACGACCTGCGTCGACTCTCTGCGTTGATGGGCTGGCCATTCCACCTCAAAACCTCGCGTGTTCCCCTCTAAGTACGAAACTCCCCGCTAAGTACGCTGTTTGCACAATGGATCTTGCCGTGAAAAGCTCTTTTTGTGTGAAGTTGATCAGACACCGGGCGGATCCGCCGGTCCTGCCCGGCCGCCCCAGCCTTCCGCCGCTGGCGGCCGCTTCTCGTCAGTTCCCATTTTGGCGCGTCCGGGGAGAAGGCCCCTCTTCCCAGCCAACACAGAAGGAAGCACCAGCAGCAATGTGGCGCGCCCAGCGACTGCCCGCGCGCGTGCGGCCGCAGCACCTGCTGCAGGCCCGCGACAAGAGCACGATCCAGAAGCTCATGGCCGCCAACCGCGGCGAGATCGCCACGCGCATCATGCGCGCCGGCAACGAGCTCGGCATCCGCACAGTCGGCATCTTCTCCAAGGAGGACCGCTTCACGCAGCACCGCTACAAGGCCGACGAGTCGTTCCTCGTGGGCCAGGGCAAGACGCCCGTCGGCGCCTACCTCGACATCCCGTCGATCATCCAGGTCGCCAAGGACAACCAGGTGGACGCGATCCACCCGGGCTACGGCTTCCTCTCGGAGAACGTCGGCTTCGCCAAGGAGTGCGCCAAGAACGGCATCATCTTCGTGGGCCCGACGCCCGACAACCTCAGCCGCTTTGGCGACAAGACCGCGGCCCGCGAGATCGCGATCGAGAACGGCGTGCCGGTCGTGCCCGGCACGGAAGGACCCGTCGCGTCGATCGCCGAGGCGCGCGCGTTCATCGACGCCGGCGTGGGGTACCCAGTGATCATCAAGGCCGCCATGGGCGGCGGCGGCCGCGGCATGCGCGTGGTCAACAGCGCCGAGGAGCTCGACGAGAACTTTACGCGCGCGAGCTCGGAGGCGCTCGCGGCCTTTGGCGACGGCACGGTCTTTATTGAACGCTACGTCAACAAGCCGCGTCACATTGAGGTGCAGATCCTTGGTGACGGCAAGGGCAACGTCGTGCACCTGTACCACCGCGACTGCTCGGTGCAGCGCCGCCACCAGAAGGTCCTTGAGACGGCGCCCGCGGTCGGTCTGCCGCCGGCCACTGAGAAAGCCATGATCGACGACGCCGTGCGGCTCACCAAGGCGGCCAAGTACCTGAACGCCGGTACGGTTGAGTTCCTCGTGGACCAGCAGGGCCGCCACTACTTTATCGAAGTGAACCCGCGTATCCAGGTGGAGCACACGATCACGGAAGAGATCACGGGCATCGACCTCGTGCAAAGCCAGATCCGCCTCGCTGGCGGCGCGAGTTTTGAGGAGCTCGGGCTCCACCAGGACAAGATCAAGCCGCGCGGCCACGCGATGCAGTGCCGTGTGACCACGGAGGACCCGTCGCAGGGCTTCCGCCCGGACTCGGGCGTGATCGAGGTGTTCCGTAGCCCCGGCGGCATGGGCATCCGCCTCGACGACGGCCCGGGCTTTGTCGGCGCGCACATCACGCCGCACTACGACTCGCTGCTCGTCAAGGTTACGGCGCGCGCGCTGGACCGCGGCGACTGCGCGCACAAGCTCAAGCGCGCGCTCCAGGAGTTCCGTGTGCGCGGCGTCACGACCAACAAGACGTTTGTGCTGAACGTGCTCAACCACCCGGACTTTGTGCGCGGCGTGATCGACACGAGCTTCATCGCCGAGAACCCGCAGCTGCTCGAGCCGTCCAAGTCGACGAACCGCGGCCAAAAGCTGCTCAAGTACATTGGCAACACGATCGTGAACGGCCCCGAGAAGGCGCTCGGCGCGACTGGCCCGGTGCCCTCGAAGGTGGACCCGATCGTGCCGCAGCTCAAGCCGGCGACCTTCGCCGCGGGCCACAAGTCGCTCCGCTCGATCTACACGGAGCAGGGCCCCGCGGCGTTTGCCAAGGCCGTGCGCGACAAGAAGGGACTGCTGCTCATGGACACGACGTGGCGCGACGCCCACCAGTCGCTGCTCGCGACGCGCCTGCGCACGCGCGACATGCTCGCGATCGCGCCGGCCACGGCGACCGCCATGCGCAACGCCTACTCGCTCGAGATGTGGGGCGGCGCGACGTTTGATGTGGCCATGCGCTTCTTGCGCGAAGACCCGTGGGACCGCCTCGCCGAGCTGCGCGAGGCCGTGCCCGACATCCCGTTCCAGATGCTGCTGCGCGGCGCGAACGCCGTGGGCTACACGAGCTACCCGGACAACGTCGTGTACAAGTTCTGCGAGAAGGCCCAGCAGACGGGCATGGACGTGTTCCGCGTCTTCGACTCGCTCAACTACATCGAGAACATGCGCCTCGGCATCGACGCCGTCGGCGCCGCCGGCGGCATCATCGAAGGCACGATGTGCTACACGGGCGACGTCTCGGACCCGTCGCGCGGGCTCTACAACCTCGACTACTACATGGACTTCACGCGCAAGCTCGTGGACCTAGGCATCCACGTGCTGTGCATCAAGGACATGGCCGGTCTGCTCAAGCCGCAGGCCGCGCGCCTGCTCGTCTCGACGATCCGCAAGGAGTTCCCCAACCTCCCGATCCACGTCCACACGCACGACACGGCCGGCACGGGCGTGAGCTCGATGCTCGAGTGCGCGTACGCTGGTGCTGACGCGGTCGACGTGGCGAGCGACGCCATGTCGGGAACGACCTCGCAGCCGTCGATGGGCGCTGTCGTGCAGGCTCTCAAGGGCTCGCAGTTCGACACGGGCGTCGACTTTGACGAGATCAACCAGATCAACGACTACTGGGAGGCCATGCGCGGCGTGTACGCGCCGTTCGAGTCGGGCCAGAAGACGGGCTCGGCCGACGTCTACATCCACGAGATGCCCGGCGGCCAGTACACCAACCTGCTCTACCAGTCGCAGCAGCTCGGCCTCGCCGGCCAGTGGCCCGCGATCAAGCGCGCGTACGCGACCGCGAACAAGCTGCTCGGCGACATCATCAAGGTCACGCCGTCGTCCAAGGTCGTGGGCGATTTTGCGCAGTTCATCGTGCAGAACAACCTGACCGAGGCGCAGGTGATTGAAGACGCCGAGAAGCTGTCGTTCCCCAAGTCGGTCGTCGAGTACTTCCAGGGCTACCTGGGCATCCCGCACCACGGCTTCCCGGAGCCGCTGCGCTCGCGCGTGCTCAAGGGCAAGCTCCTGCCGAGCGGCAAGAGCATGTTCGAGGCGCGCCCCGGCGCTGAGATGGCGCCTTACGACTTTGACGAGGCCGAGAAGGCGCTCAAGAAGAAGTACGGCGACAAGATTCGCGACGTCGACGTGCTCTCGCACGCCATCTACCCGGATGTGTTTGACAACTTCATGAATTTCCAGGAGCAGTACGGCTCGATGCACTTCTTGGACACGCGCACGTTCCTCACGGGCCTCGAGGTGGACCGCGAAGTGGAGCTCCAGATCGAGCACGGCAAGAACATTTTCGTCAAGCTCATCGCCGTCGGCGGCGTGAGCAAGACGGACGGCACGCGCGATGTGCTCTTTGAGCTCAACGGCCGCCAGCGTGTGATCAAGGTCGCGGACGAGAATGCCGGCGTGACCTCGGTGGCCAAGCCCAAGGCCAACTTGTCGGTGCCCGGCTCGGTTGGCGCGCCCATGCCGGGTGTCGTGCTCGAGGTCAAGGTGAAGCAGGGCGAGCAGGTCAAGGCCGGCACGCCGCTGGTCGTGCTGAGCGCCATGAAGATGGAGACCGTCGTGGCTGCCCCCGTGAGCGGTAAGATCAAGGCCATCCACTCGATGGTCGGTGACACGATGACCGCGGGAGACCTCATCGTCGAGATCGACGAGACGGGCAACGACGCCGTGGAGGAAGACGAGTAAGAAAGACAGAAGCAAACATGTAGTACGGCACAAGGGCGGGCAGACGCAGATAGCGATGGTGAGTGAGCACCTGGGCGACAAAGCAGCCATGTAATAATCGGATTGTCACGTAGTAAAACCAAAGAAACAAGCACACGTTGGCGCACACTGACCCTTGGTTGACAAAAACGGGAGGATCCTTCTGTTTAGTGGATGGTTGTGTTCATAAGCACACCGTTGGGCACAGAAGACGCAAAATACTTGTTTCCTACGACATCAGCACTGGTGTGGGGCAGAGACGAAAACTGGGTGTCTTCTCTGTCTGGCTTGGGTGATTTCAAATGCAAAATGTTGGGGGCCATCGAGGTAATATGACCGACGGCTTGGGTTTGGATGTTTTGGACTCGGTTTCTTGACTGGACAATTGGGCAGAGGTGGTGGTGGAGGCTCATGGATCTATGAACTGGGTGGTGGTGCTATCAGCGAGTGAAAGCACCAGTTGACCGCTTTTTTCCTGGCATGTGCTTAGTTGCGGCCAACGGCGATGACCATCGTCTTCTTGTCAACCTTGCGCGCCTCGGTCTCCTTGAGGTTGCGATCGTATTCAAACTTGATGAGCTGCGGACGGCCCTTGAGCGCCATGTATTCGAACGCGTCGGCGAACTTCACAGGGAGCTCACGGCCGCCGTCCTTGAAGCGCTTACGCAACAACGTCACGAGCTCAGTCTTCTGCTCCACTGAGATAAGGATATCGAACTCCGTCTTGACCTGGATCACGACGTAGTTGTCCGGCAACGTGCTCATGATGATACCCGACACACGGGTCATCTCGATCATGCGACGCTCCTTCGGCTGGTGGATCTTGTCGGCCTTCAGGTTGTAGATGTGCTTGTCACCAACGAGAAGCACACGCGGCTGGTGCACAAAGCGCTCATTCACCTTCGACACTTGAGCGGCAAAGAGCAGCTTCTGCGGACCACGCTGGTTCAGGATCGTCTGGTACGCCGGGTACTGCTTAACATTGATGTAGTCGCCCTTGTATGTGCGGTCCAGCGAGTCACGACGGCGCTTCTTCTTGCCGAGGAAACGTTCGAACTCAGTGCGCACACCGAGCAAAGCAACTTTGCATGAGCTCCACAACTCGCGCGTAAGCTGCTTGCGCGTCTTAAGACCACGGTAGCGCTTGGAGAACACAATCTGCGCCCGCTTGAGGCGCAAGAACGAGCGACGGTGGTTCACGGCGCGCACAAAACTCTGTGCAAAAATGATCGAGTTGGTCTTCTCGTCCTCGGCAAGCTGGCGCGCAAGGCGGTTGTCCGGCTCGAGAAGCTTGGCCGAAACCGTGTTCCACGTCTCGTACAACTTGGCAATCTTTGCCTTGTCGTTAGCTCCCGGACGGCGCTTGCGACGGTCCTGGCAGTTGGTCGCGATCGCCTTGTATGCACGACTGAGCTCCTTCTCCGCAGCGATGAACTTGACCAACGACAAGCGGTTCTAAATTACGCACGCGCAGCATTGGTCGTCGTGAGTATACCAGAATCTTTGGGACACTCCCAGCAGCACTCGACGTGAGACTTACCTTGTATCGGCGCCACGCGTTCTCGATGACGTTAACAATGTACGGAATTTTCTGTTCACGCAGGATCTCCAGCGTCGACAGCGCTTGCGGGTGGCGCAAGAAGATCTTCGTGCGGCCCAACGCGAAACAGCCCAACGTCTTCGCATCTTCTTCAAACTTCACGCTCTCGCCAGTCTCAGGGTCCTTGATAGAACCCTCGATCGTCGAAAGAAGATCGACCGCGGCCTTGCGCTGTTCACATAGAAGGTACAGGTGAGCAGAACTGTCAGAAACTACGCGGAGACCGGCAAGGAGAGAAAATGAACTGGTACCGTTGAGTGGGCCTTGATCGTCGGCCACGTCTCCTTGGACAGGAAGCGGTAGCGCTTGACGAAGTTCGCATACGTCTCACGGTAGCAGAAGCCCTGGCGACGCACACGCAGGTTCTCCACGAGACCCAAGTAGCTCACTTGCTCCTTGATGATCGCCTCGTTGGCCACGAGCGGCTGCTTCTTCTCGTTCGGCTTGATACAGCGAATGTAGTGCGGGTTGCATCCCTCGAGCTTCTTGAGCATGGATTGCACCTGCGAACGGAACTGCTGCGACGTCGACGGCGGGCGCTTCTTCTTCTCCTCGTCCGAACGCTTGTCGTGGAAGACCTCACGCACGAAGGGCACCGTCGACTCGCCCATGTTCTTGTACAAGTCGTTGAAGAACGTGTCCACGTTGGCCTCGAAGAACAGCGTCACATCGTACTCGACCTTGCCAGCGTAGTGCATGATCGTGAAGTGTGGCCCCTGGATACGCGAACGGATGTAGTGCTTGTGCGCGCTGTGGGAGGCGTTGTAGCGCTCAATGAGCTCGAGCTCAGAGAGGCGGGCAATCGCGCACTGTTCATCGAGCAGCGGGAAGATACCGTGGATCTTCGGGTCCTCGATGAGGTCACACACGCTCTGGTTGTTCAGGTACTCGACGGCCTGCCAGCTCACGGCCTCGCGCTTGTACTCATCCTGCTCGGCACGCAGCGTCTGGGCGATGAAGAGCTGCTGGAGCTTCTCGTTCACGTAGTTGATACAGAGCTGCTCGAACGCATTCACTTCAAAGATCTCAAAACCGTAGATATCGAGGATACCGATGCTGCTCGCAACCTCGCGCTGGTTGCAGAGCACATTCTTGTTGATGCGCGCGACGATCCAGTTGAAGATGTTGTCGTACATGGAGCGCGCGATCGAATCGACGACCTTCTTGGCCTGACGCTTGTCGAACTGCACCTTCTGCCACTCGCCGTAGATGTTGAGCATGCGGAACGTGACCATCTCCTCGAGCGTCGTGGCCTCAATGCCGAGCAGACGCGCGGCAGTCGTGAGCGCCTCGCGGCTCGCCTCGTCGACCTTAGCGCACTTGTTATGGGCTTCGTCCGTGGTCTCGATGAAGCGCACGTTACCGATCCAGAGAATCGCCGCGAGCTGCTGCAGGATCGCGCTTTGCTCCTCCAGCGAGATGCCGACGGCCGTCATGTTTTCGCGGACGACATTGAAGTTGGCGCCGTCGTCGACGCCCTCGATCCTGGCGTCCGTGTTGCTCAAGAAGTCGTAGTCCTGCGCGGCGAGAAGGTTCCACTGCTCGCGCTCCTCGTCGCTCGCGCCGGCGAGCAGCTGGTAGAACGAGTGGAAGTTGCGCTCGCCCTCGGCCTGGTGGATGATGCGGCTGCGCTCGAGCAGGTAGTTGTCGATGTAGCCGCCGATGACCTGGCCGAGGCGGTTGAGCTGGAGCACAATGTACTTGCCGAAGCGCGACGAGTTGTTGTTGCGGATGGTCTGCGCGTTGCCAAAGGCCTCGAGCACGGGGTTGGAGCCCCAGAGCACGTCCGTGACGTGCGCGATCTTGTCGTCGAGCTCCTGGCGCTGTGCGACCGACATGCGGCGGTTGGCGATCGCGGCCGAGCGCGCGCGGTTGCGCGTCGAGACGGTCGTGAGGTACTGCATGACGTGCTTGGAGGTCTCGGTCTTGCCCGAGCCGCTCTCGCCCGTGATGAGCAGGCTCTGGTCGTGGCCGAAGCGCATGAGGTCCGTGTAGGCCGACTCGGCGATCGCGAACGGGTGCGGCTCGCTCAGGTGGAGCTCCTTGCCGCTGAACTCCTTGATCCAGTGGGTCGCATAGATGGACGACTTGTCGGCCTTGTGCGTGAGCAGCTTGTACGGGTTCACGGCGATGAGCACGGGGCCTAGGAACGTGTAGATCTCGCCCTGCTTGTAGCGCTGGACGAGCTCCTTGACGACG
>JAADWV010000215.1:0-51051 GCA_023336295.1 Pythium folliculosum
CCCCCCCCCCCCCCCCCCCCCCCCCCCCCCCCCCCCCCCCCCCCCCCCCCCCCCCCCCCCCCCCCCCCTAACAGCACGGTGGTGGCTTTTGGTTTGTTTGTTTGTAGCTGCCCGGCGGGTTCCTCGCGGCCAAGTTCGGCGCCAAGAACGTGCTGCTGGGCGGCGTGGTCGTGTGGACGCTCTTCGACTTCTCGACCGTGTTCGTGGCCTCGCGGCTGCCGCTGCTCTTCCTCGCGCGCATCGGCATGGGGCTCGGCGAAGGGATCCTCTTCCCGTGCATGCACCAGATCGCCGGCGCGTGGTACCCGCTGCAGGAGCGCTCCCGGCTCGTGGCCATCGTCTCGGGCGGCAGCGACCTGGGCACGGTCGTGGCTATGGTGCTCTCGCCGGCGCTCATGGCCGCGTTCGGCTGGCAGCGCATCTTCGAGGTCTTCGCCGTGCTCAGTCTCATTTGGGTGCTCGCGTACGCCACGTACGGCGAGAGCGTGCCCGAGGACGACCCGCGCATCTCGCCCGAGGAGCGCGCGTTCATCCTGGCCAACCGCTCGAGCGTCGCCACGGCCAAGGGCTACGCCATGATCCGCGCGGGCCACGGCGCGCCGCGGGCGAATGAGTCGGCCAACTCGATCAACTGGCGCGTGCTGCTCATGTCGCGGCCCGCGTGGGCCGTGTACGTCGCCCATTTTTGCCACAACTACGGTTGGTACGTGCTGCTCGGCTGGATCCCGCAGTACTTTCGCCAGGCGCTCCACATCGACCTGGGCTCCAAGGGCTTCACCGCGGCGCTGCCCTACCTCAGCGGGTACCTCGGCGTGCTCGTGTTTGGTCGCCTCGGCGACGCGCTCGTCGCCAAAGGCCACCGCGTGCTCCACGTCCGTCAGGCGATCAACGCCACGGGCTTCCTGGGCGCCGCGAGCTGCCTCTTCCTCATGCGGTACGCGCACTCGGCGCCCGCGGCGATCGCGATGCTCTGCCTCACGCTCTTCCTCGCGCGCGCCGCGCTCTCCGGGTACTGGGTCAACATGATCGACATCGGCCCGCGCCACGCCGCGCACGTCATGGCCGTGTCCAACACGATCGCGACCGTGCCGGGCATCCTGGGCAACGTGATCACGGGCCGCATCCTCGCGGCCACCAACGACTGGAACTTTGTGTTCGCGATCGCCTCGGCCGTGCTCGTGTTCGGCGCCGTGTTCTTCCACCTGAACGCGTCCGACCAGTCGATCTACGACACCGCCGCGGCGCGGAACGGCGGCGCCGGCAGCAGCAGCGGCGACCTGTCGCCCGACAGCTTCGGCACGACCGTGCCCTCGACGCCGCGCCAGGAAGAGATGGGCCTGCTCGACGGATATTGAACCAACCAGCCTCACCAGCTACAAAAGAGCCTCAGTCACGGTATATACATCGTTATCGATCACCTCCCCCACTTGAAGATCGTTGTTTGTCTTGGTTGTGATGACGTTGTGGGGTGCGGTGGGTACAGTCAGTGCAGTCGACAGGAGGACGTGCACCGGCGAGGGTGACGGTCGCAGCCTGAGGCCAGAGGCGTTCGAGATCAGTGATCGAGTGGGAGCCCGTCGGTGTCGTAGATCTGGGTGGGCTTGGGCACAGCGCCCTCGCCTCCGGCGCGAGCCTCGGTCTCGTTGTAGTCCGGGCGACCGTCGTAGAAGTTGGTCGGCTGGGGCACGGCGCCAAGCTTGTCGGTCGTCGTCGCAGAAGCAGCCGCCGCAGGAGCCGCCTTCGCTAGCAGATCGATGCCGTTGCCTGCCGGGACGACCGTGCCCTGGGTGTCCTGGAACGACAGGTTGGCTCGGGTGACACTTGAACTCGCACACGAGAGTAGAGCCGCGAAGAGGATGGTCGAGGTCTTCATGGTGGAAGGGAGGAGCTCTAGGTGGGGTGTTGCGCGCTACGAGAAGATTGAGAAGTGAGAAGCGTTGTGGCAAATGAGACAATTCTCATTGACACGGCGCTGGCAGCCGACGGTGGGGTGGCCACACATCATCGATGGGAGCCCAAGATACCCATACCCGCTCAAGGCATCAGCAGCGGGGAAAACCACAACGGTTGTATGTCGATCCGTATCCTGGGAAGTGAGAAAGTCGGTCACTATTAGACGCAACGACGCCAGAGAGGAAGCATGCTTGGGATGGTCGCATCATCGATGGGGACACAAGTGCCCACACCCAATCAAAGCATCATCACGCACCACCCGCGGGAATGACCACGTGTTTGTTCGAGGGTCCGTATCCGCGGGAATGTGTTTCTTGTTGAATGTAGACCGCACGCGTCATACGAGGCCGATCGTATCGAACATAAACCCCGAAGAAAGTACAATCGTTGGAGACTGACATCTCAGAACCGAATGACCGTTCATGAGAATATGCAGTTTTGGTGTAGCACTTTAGTCGGGGCGCTTGCGGCCTTCGGCATATCTTCCCAGCGCAATGCGACTCAGAAGCGAAGGATGGAGATCTTCGGTCGCGCACTTCTTTTGCATCTCCATGAACAGCTGCGTTGCCTGGATCCAGTTGCCTTGCTGCTCGACGGCGTATATGGCTTCGATATAACACGCTGTGGTGGGGTAGAGTTTCCCATTGGGGCCTCCAGGCTTCTGCATGGCCGTGAAGATCTGCTCCACGGCCTTGTACTGACCGGCGCGGTTGCAGGTCTCCATCACGGCTCGGAACATCTCCACGTTTGGCGCAACCCCATAGTCTTCCATGGCATTCTTGATGAGCGCGACAGAGTCCTGCCATTGACCCAACGCATCGTACGCGTTGAGTATCCGCAAAAGGGTCGAGCTCGAAGCCGCGTACTCACGCTCCCGGTACCATGATGCGAGCAAAGAACTCATCTCCTCCACACGGCTAGCCACGTTATCCGCATCGCCAACGGTAGCCATGGCTGTGCAGCTGTCGAGGTAGTGGTGAATGGTCCTCTGCGTGAGCAGCGCCGATACGTCGACGGGACGAAGCTTGACTGCATCCTTGATCGTGTCGTACAACGACAACACGCGCCCCATTTCTCCACGAAGGGTGGCGATACTCACCACGAACTCGAATGTTCGGGCATCGGGGAGAACGCCTTCTCTGTTCATGGCGGCCAACAAATCATCGAGAACTGCGTTGAAGTTGGTTTCGAATCGACTGAGTCGCTCGCTTCGAGGTTCCTCCGAAAGGCTGTCCTCTTCACTTCGGGCTTCTGCGTTCGACAAACCTACGTCCCGTTCTCCACCGTCAACACTGTCGTCCTCGTCTTCCTCCTCTTCTTCTTCTTCGTCGTCTGCATCCACGTCACTGTCTCCGTTGGCGTTTTCTGTATCGAAGCCTCTGTTCCGCTCTTGATGACGGCGAATGGCACTGAGGACGTTGTTGTAGCACGACAAATCTGGCTGCAGTCCTTGGCGTCTGATCCAGCCAAGGGCTTTGAGGGCAGCAATCGGGGTCCTTGCCACCGAGCAGGCTTGCAACAGACGACTCGCAACAGCGACAGAAACGCTTCCCGTCTCCGAAACCATTCGCTCGACGATGCGCTGTGCCTGCACGACGTTACCATCGTGGCCGAAAACAGCTATCACCCGTTCATACGCAGAATCGTCCTTCTTCAACATGCCGGAAGCGGTGAGTTTGTCAAATACAGTCTCGACAAGATCCGATCCTAGGTGATCACTGGCACTGGTCAGGCGTCCGGCCCATCTCAAAGACTCGCTCGCGGTTGCTCGTGATAGCTCCGAGTCGTAACCGTCGGTCATATCGGTGAGCAAATGATCCAAGAAGAAGATACCAAGCTGTGCATCCTCATCACCGCCGCAGCAGGCCGCGAAAAGGAGGCGGATCGTGTCTGGTGTTGGAGAGATCTCACGAGAAACCATCGTGTTGAACAGTTCAAAAGCACTGTTCGATTCGCCACGGCGCTGGAAGAAATCGATGCCGACGTTGACGACTCTCGATGACACCACGTCAAGAGGAGCTTCACGACAAATCTGCTGAACCGCGTCCGATAGCAAGATCCATTGAGCACGTGATTCGTGATCAGAATGATCATCCTCCAACGCGAATGCCTCGAACTCGTGAATATCGACGGCATCGAACACTTCTGCGGCGCCGAGAAAGGAGCGGAAAAGATTCAGGAGAGTGGTTTCGGTAATCTGGATGTCGTCATAGTTGGCTGATACGTCTTGAAAGAAGTGGAGCGAGTGAACAGCCAGCTTGTTGAGGTCGGAGGCGGGCACTTCGACATCACTGAATTCGTCTCGACTCGCTTCTACTAACCTCTGCACTGCAGTCGCGAAAGCCTTCAAAACGGCATTTAGGTCTAGCGTCCTTGGCTTCACCCCATGACGCTCCATCTCGTGAAATAACTGCATGGCTGATTCAACAGAACCGGTGGACCCGCAGCACTGTAAGAGCGTATCGTAGGTTTGGCGGGTTGGTTTGGTCTTCGTTCGTTCCATCCTTCCCAAGATGCGAAGAGCTTCGTATAGTCGATTAGCGCGTGTACAACCGCGGATGGCAGCGTTGAAGCTGTCGACATTAACGGCTTTAGGTGCCGTTTGTAGTGCGAAGTCCAATTCGCGCACAATCCGCCACCACTGCCCGCCAGAGCCGAGGGCCCGAAAGTACATCGTGTTGAAGTCCTGCAGTCTTGTGGCTGGTTTCTTTTGTTGCACGTTCGACGAGTGGAGCAACTGCATGAGCTTGTCGAGGTCCTCAATCTTGCCATGCTCAAAGATATCGGCCCACTGGCTTGTCGTGAGCAAGACGCGTTGCTGAGCCTCGATACGCTCGACAACCTTCTTAAGCGCTATTGACGCTTCACTCTTCTGAGCCTTCTTCGACAATGATCCTTTGTGGGGTGCAGCGTGCAGGATTGTGGAAGCCGCATCCATTTCCGAGTCTCGAATTTTTCCACGCTGTAGCACCAGTTTCAAATCTTGATCCTGTTGAGCAATACCACGCTCTTGGAGCATTGTTCGCAGCGAGTCGACCTTTCCCCAATGCGCATGCCTTCTGCACTCGTCAATGACAGTTCGAACGATTGCGTCGTCTAGGGTCACACGATGCTTCAGCGCATACTCGATCCAACGCGCCGCCTCGAGTGGGTTTCCGTCCTTGAGCAAACACACCAACAGCGGCGCGATCGTACTTGAATCAGGTTGTAAGTTCCATTCCCGAACCGCGCGCTCCACCAGTTCGACAGCCGCGCCCGAGCGTCCTCGCCCTGCGCGGTAGGCGAAGACCATTGCGTTCACGGCCTCGATCGTCACGCCCGTGCCACCTTCGACCAGTTGTTGGAAAAACCGTTCGGCGACGTTCATGAAATGATCTTGATGTCCCTTGTGCTTGCTCGCGAGCTTGCCGCTGCAGATGATGAGGTTCGTGTACGCGAACGCCTTTGGTTGCCGTCCAGACCGCTTCATCAGTTCCAGCACGCGCTCGCCCGCGTCCAGCGCGCGCACATACTGGCACGCGACCAGCACCGTATTGAAACTTCTCGCGTTCACGCGGTTCCACTCGACCATGGCCTCGAGCAGCGCCAGCATCGGCGTCAAGTCGACCTGCGCGCCGCGGCCGTTCAGCGGCACGCGGCGACGGCACTGCTGGCTCCACGCGAAGAGCAAGCGGTCGTAGTTCTCGGTGTCCACGGGGTGGGTGTCGCGCGACGGGTCCCACGGGCCCACAAGCGCCTGCAGCGCCTGCTGCGCGCGCACGAAGTTGCCCTTCCCGATCGCCTTGCGCAGCGCGCGGTTCCGCACGATCAGACTCGGAAGTTCCGCCTCGGAGGGAGTGCTCCCATTCGCCTCCTGTGGCGCAGAACCGTTCACAGCCGCAGACGATGTACTGCCAGTCCACTCGGCAAGCGTTTGCAATACGGCGAGGCCCGGGGATGGCTCGGAGGAGCCGCTCGCAATGGAGGAAACGGAAGGCAACGTCGATGAGGATGATCTTCTCTTTGGCGGCTTCGCGCGTGCGCCAGAGGTCGAGAGACAGCGTGGGGCACCTTGTTCGAACCGCGAGGGGGCGATCCATCTGATGGTGGTGCTTGGTAACGCGCAGCGAGCGCTGGTCGCGCGAACATGGCGCGTAAATATGGCCGGCAGGCGGCGGTAGACGCGCATGGTGAAGCGGAATGTTGCCGTCGGTTGGTGGATTTCAACGTGCGCGCGCACCAAACAACACTCGGCGAGTTCAGGTTTACCGCAGCAGACAAAACAAAGTTAGACAGTATGGTCATATGTGCATGAAATGAAACTGTGTATGTCCATTACCGTAGTTATGCGAAAGATCCGCCCCCATATCCTTTTTCGTTCCAAGGGGAGCACAGCGAGCTTTCTGGGGGAAGCGAAGCAAGCGGAAGAACGCAGGAGACGCGAGAGCAAGCGCCGACACGCCCAGCGAATAAGACCAAGAGCCAGCGCAAAAAGAAACCATGTCGTCGCACGCCGTGGACGAGGAGCGCGCGCAGGTGCTGCAGGCGTACAAGGCCAAGGTCCGCGAGCACCGCGAGATGGAGAGCCGGTAAGATCGCTTGGGGAAAGAAAATATCAGTGCGTTTTCCGAGGAGCAGCGTCTAACAAAGAGGCTGTGTGGGCGTTGTGCTATGTGGGTAGTGTCAAGACGCTGCGCGACAACGTCAAGGCGCTCGTGAAGGAGTACAACAAGACCGAGGACGACCTCAAGGCGCTCCAGAGCGTGGGCCAGATCATCGGCGAGGTGCTGCGCCAGCTGGACGACGACCGCTTCATCGTCAAGGCGTCGAGCGGCCCGCGCTACGTGGTCGGGTGCCGCGCCAAGGTGGACAAGGACAAGCTCAAGTCGGGCACGCGCGTGGCGCTGGACATGACCACGCTCACGATCATGCGCGCGCTGCCCCGCGAGGTGGACCCGACCGTGTACCACATGCTCAACGAAGACGCTGGCAACGTGTCGTTCTCGAGCATTGGCGGTCTCAACGACCAGATCCGCGAGCTGCGTGAGGTCATCGAGCTGCCGCTCACGAACCCGGAGCTGTTTGTGCGCGTCGGCATCAAGCCGCCCAAGGGCGTGCTACTGTACGGCCCGCCCGGCACCGGCAAGACGCTGCTTGCGCGCGCGCTGGCCTGCAATATCAACGCGACGTTCCTCAAGGTCGTGGCCAGTGCCATCGTCGACAAGTACATTGGTGAGAGTGCGCGTGTGATCCGAGAGATGTTTGGCTATGCGCGCGACCACCAGCCGTGCGTGATCTTTATGGACGAGATCGACGCGATCGGTGGCTCGCGTTTCTCCGAAGGTACCTCGGCCGACCGAGAGATTCAGCGCACGCTCATGGAGCTGCTCAACCAGCTCGATGGTTTCGACGCGCTCGGACAGGTCAAGATGGTCATGGCGACCAACCGTCCCGACATTCTCGACCCGGCGCTGCTGCGTCCCGGCCGTCTCGACCGAAAGATCGAGATCCCGCTACCCAACGAGGCCTCGCGCATGGACATTCTCAAGATCCACTCGGGCCCGATCACCAAGAAGGGCGACATTGACTACGAGTCGATCGTGAAGCTCACGGACGGCTTCAACGGCGCCGATATCCGGAACGTGTGCACGGAAGCCGGTGTGTTCGCAATCCGCGCCGACCGCGAGTACGTCGTCGAAGAGGATTTCATGAAGGCTGCACGAAAGCTCGGTGAGGTCAAGAAGCTCGAGTCGAAGATGGACTACAGCAAGGTATAAAGCTGCTCGTTCCGTATCCAAGAGGTGTTCCGACGAGCCGCCACAAGCACAGAAGAGAGAAAAGCGTGCATTCATTTTGGTATCGCACAAAAGAAACGGAATGGAACACACACGAACATGGGAAAACACTGTTGTGGTTGAGCTTCCTACGCTATCGCTATACTACTTGCTCGCAGAATCTTGGCAGTCTCCTAATAATTACAATACGCATGGGTGGAATGGCAACTCACTCGCTTTTGGCGATCACAGGTTATTCGTCGTCTCGCTCAGCGGAGCCTTCTTCACACGAAACCGCTTGTTCTGGGCCACGAGAGACGATGGTGCGCTCGCGGGACGTTGGAGGCTGCTGCCGCCAGCAAGCGGGCGCTTGCGGGCTACAGGCTTCACGATTTGCTTCGGCCCGGGAACTCCGGACTGGAAAGAAGCCGACGACCGGACGCCACCGTCGGAGGGTGAGGCGGACTCTTCCGAGCCTTCAGAAACTAATGACTCCTTCATGTCATCTTGAGATTTCTCGGACAAGTCGTCATCAGCTGCTGGATCGTGTTCGGGCTCCATGTTCTCATCACCAATGTCGTCGGCGTCTTCAAGAACAATCTCGCGGGCAACGGGGCTGCCGTCGGTAACGGTAGCCGAGAAAGTAGGGAAGTCTGGTGATACCTTGACAGGAGTCGTACCGGTGACGTCGTCGAGGCGACGCTTCTTCATGAATCCGCTCAAGAGTTCACGCTGCTCACTCGACGCGTTCGAACTGTCGCTGATAACCACCTTCGCGCACTCGCTTACATCTTCAAACTTTCGCTTGACTCCAGTGGCATGCTTCTCCAAACCACAGCTGACAGCCTCCGTCTGCTGAACCAAACCAGTTCGGTGCTGCTCGTGAGAAGATAGAAACCCGTGCTGGCTATCTGTGCGCTTCTTCAAGCGATCTTCGGCGCTCGCTCGTTGTGTGTTGATGAGTTCTTTGAAGCGTTCGTGTTGCTTGTGCTCAAGGGCACCAGTCTCTGCACTCCACGCTTCACGCTCGCGTTCTTGCGTCCGCACGTGTTCATTCTGCTTCTCATGAACAGCCTCAATGTCGACATTGGCCTCCGCGACACGCTTCTCAAACTTCTCAAACTGCGATCTTTGGAGCGTCTCAGCTTCATGCATACCGTTCGTTGTCACATCAATCTCTTGGGCCATGATCAGTTGCGTTTGCTTCAGGTGATCTTGATGGGTATCAACGTGAGCTGCTACCATGTCGACGTCAGCATCAATACGACTGGCATGCTTGGAAATGGATTCCTCGATGAGCTGTGATAGCTGCTCCTTCATGGCTTCGAGACTGGTCTTCTGCTGCGCCTGGCCTTGACGCAAAGCATCAATGAGAGCTTGCTTGTGCTTCGCTAGCTGTTGCGCCTGTTGCTTGAAGCTGCCATCAAGCGTGACCTTGAGCTGAGCAAGCTTGCTGCTCTGATCCTTCAGGAAAACACTCATCTCGTCGCGCGACTTGGAGACATTGAGTGAGAAGTCGGTCAAGTGCGCGAGTTGAGTTTGCTTGGCTACCGCCAGCTGCTCGGTGAGCTGCTGAGCACTTTTTTTACTGGCGGAGACGAACTTGTCGAGTTGGTCCTGTATTTCCTTTTGCCGGATCGCACTTGCCTTTGTCAGAACCTTCTTTTCTTCATCTTCCTCTTGGCATTCACGTTGCAGGTCCGCGTCGACCTGTCGCTGGTGTTCACTCACGGCAGTCTCGAGATCAGCAAGGCTGCTCACCAAGACGGAAATATCCACTGAGTGAGACTTCCGCAATTCGTCCATGGCACTGTCGACATCAGCGAACAGGCATCCTTGCTTCTGCTCGTGCTGAGAAAGGCAATCTTCGAAGGCGTGCAGTTGCGCTTGGGCGGCCTCAGCGAACATCTTCGCCAGCTCATCGTTAGCCTTCTCGACTTGCACTTTGCGGTTGATCTTCTCAAGGAGCAAGTCCACTCGGTGCTCGCTAGCATGGTAAAGCTTCGTTGCTGTTCCACCGTTCTTGAGAAGAACACCCTCGTTCGTCTGGTACATTTGGAGTACTCGCTGGGTCTCAGCTAGCTCTTCAAGCGTTTGAGCAAGGTCAACCTTCGTCGCCTCCAGCTCAGCTTCTTTCTCATGCAGCGTGGCCTGGATTGCCAACTTCTCGCGCTGAAGTGCCGAAATTTCTTCCTTCTGGTTTTCAACATGCTCCTCTAGCTCCTTGCATGTCTTGGAACGGTTCTCAAGCTCGTCTTCAAGCTCCGCAATCTGGGCTGATTGCCCCGCGAGACGTTCTTGCATCTCAGCGAACTGAGCCGGTGGTAAGAAAATTCCATCTTTCGCACGGGCCGCCTGGAGAGCGTTGCGCAATGACTCGATCTCGTTTCCGTACTCCTTCAGAAGTCCTGTCTTTGTCATTTTTTGGTTCATCTCGGGCTTGTTCTTGATGTTCTTGGCCCGGTAGGCGTACTCGAGTGTGCTAAGCGTCTCGTCAATGCTGTCCGCGCACGGTGCCAGTGTCGCAATGATCGTCGTCTTCGCGCGACCGCCGAGGGACTCCTGAAGTAGGCGCGTCAGCTTACTGTCTCGGTACGGGATGTGAGGGTGGTTGTCGACCAGCGCAGTGATCACACGACCGAGCGTGAGCAGACTCTGGTTGATGTTGCCGGCTTCACGGGCGCGCGCGTTTCGCGCGCCAGAGCGCCCAATACATTCGGAGCCCGCGAGATCCACGAGGTTGAGCTGGCCGATGCGCAACAGGTCCTCGCCGCCCGGGTTGGTCTCCTTGCTGTGGATGCGGATCGTGAAGATCGAGTGCGACCGACTCGAGTGCTCGTTCATGAGCGTCTCGGACGTGATGCGATTCTTGACGCCCGTGTCGAGCAGCTCAAACACGTGCGAGGCCGTCGTGGTCGTGACTTCGAGCAGGTTCTGGCAGTAAATGCCGCCGCGCTTGATGTCCTCCATGAGTCGCAGCTTCTTGTTCTCGGACGGCGCGAGCAAGTCCTTGAGCTCTTCGTTGTAGAGCTGCAGGAACGACACCTTGACGCTGTACTCCTGGTGGTTGGCGTGGAGCCGGTCAAAAATGTACCGCACGCTGCGCGGGATAATGCCGGCCATCTCGTTGTCGGGCGCCAAGTCGCCCTGCATCGTGTGGGTCTTGCCCGTGCCCGTCTGGCCGTACGCGAAGACCGTACAGTTGTAGCCCGCGAGCGCCTCGTCCACCACGGGCTTGACCGTGGCCTTGAACACGTCCTTCTGGGTCGAGTACTGGCCGTAGACCTTGTCGAACGTGTACGACTTGCGCTTGACGATCGCGAGCTCGTTCGTGTTGGGCTTGCAGAGCACGACCGCGGGCCGCCCGGCGGTCTTCTCACGCTCGTTCAGCGGCCGGCAGCGCACCGCGACCGTCACGTTCGTCGACGACGACGACGACGACGACGACGACGACGACGACGACTCGCTCCCGCCGCCCGACGGCAACGACGCCGACGACGCGTTCGTGGGGGACATCATCTCTTCGGCCACCGTGTGTATGTGTGAGGTTTGTTGGAGCGATGGTGTTGGGGGGGAATGAAGCGGGCCGATCTCCAGTGCGGTTTCCTGTCGCTTGTTCTCCGTGTTCCTTCTCTTCGCTTCAAATGTTTGAAAGCCGGCGAGTGCGGTTTTCGCGCCCAGAACGAACATGGAGGTTGCACGAAGGAGCGCATGTCGTCGCAACAAGTAAACCCAATTTTGACCAATCACAGACGCTCACGATTATACCGATATTTTACCGGTTTATAAACCGGTATACTGATTCTGGAACGCAACACACGAGCAGCTCCATGGCGGCCACCAACCAAAAGCTCCGCTCACTTTGATTGACTGGCACCGTCGTGTCCTTTGGCAGCCCACGCACGCGGCTTCCCCGCGCGGACAAGTGATCAATCGATAGACCATGGCGACGACCGTGTCCGACAAGGTGAACGAGCGCCTTTTGGACGCCAAGCAGCCGTTCGCGGCCTGCGAGTTCGGGCTCGACGCGCGCCTGACCAAGGCCGCGGCCAAGATGCAGTTCGTGTACGCGACGCTCGTGCAGGTGCACTGCATCCCGCTGGCCATGCAGGGCAAGGACCTGCTCGTGCGCGCGCGCACGGGCTCGGGCAAGACCGCGGCGTTCGCGCTGCCGCTGCTCCACAAGATCCTGCAGCACAAGCAGGACCAGTCGAGCGCGGTCGCGGCCAAGCCGGCGATCAAGGCGCTCGTGCTCGTGCCCACCAAGGAGCTCGTGGAGCAGACGCGCAAGCACATGACCGAGCTCATGTACTATTGCCGCGACGTCGTGAGCCTGCTCGGGCTCGGCGGCCAGAGCATGAACGCGCAGCAGGCGCTGCTGCGCGACGTGCCCGACATTGTCGTCGCCACACCCGGCCGCCTCGTCGCGCACTTGAACGCCGGCAACCTCAAGCTCAAGGACTCGGTGCAGACCGTCGTGATCGACGAGGCCGACCTTGTGCTCTCGTTCGGCTACGGCGAGGACATCCGCACGATCTACAACCACCTGCCCAAGGCCTGCCAGACGTTCTGCATGTCGGCGACGCTCAGCCCGGAGCTCGAGAAGCTCAAGAAGTCGGTGCTCCACAACCCGGCGGTCGTCAAGCTCGAGGAGGGCGCGACCGACGGCAAGCTGCAGCAGTACTTTTTGCCCATCAAGGTCGCCGACAAGGACCTGCTGCTGTACGCGCTGATCAAGCTCGGCGTGGTCCACGGCAAGATCATCTTCTTCGTCAACTCAACCGACTCGGCGTACCGCTTGAAGCTGTTCTTCGAGCAGTTTTTGATCAAGAGCGTCGTGCTCAACGCCGAGCTGCCGCACAACTCGCGCCAGCACATCATCGAGGAGTTCAACCGCGGGCTCTTCGACTATCTCATCGCGACTGACGACAGCGTGGACCGCGACGTCGGCGAGGCCAGCGACGACGAGGAAGAAGAGGAGGACGACGAGGAGGAAGTCGAGGAGGAGGAAGGATCCGACGAGGATGACGATGAGGACGACGAGCTTGAGGTCGTCGAGGAGGAGGACATCGAGGCCGAGAGCGACGATGACGAGGAGGCCGCGCAGGAGCAGGACGAGGAGGAGGACGCGGACGCTGAGATGGACGACGACGATGAGGAAGACGATTCGGAGGAGGAGCCGGTCGAGAACGACTCGGAGGAGGAGGAGGCCGACAGCAAGGCCGCCAAGGCCAAGCCCGCGCGCGGCGCCAAGCGCGGCCGCGACGAGGCCTACGGTGTCGCGCGTGGTGTGGACTTCCGTGGCGTCACGTTCGTGGTGAATGTCGAGTTCCCCAAGAGCGTGCGCTCGTACACGCACCGCATCGGTCGTACGGCGCGTGGTGGCGCGAACGGCACGGCGCTCTCGCTGGTCTCGCCCGAGGAGCCCAAGGAGCAGCGCGCGCTCACGCGCATCCAGGCGAGCCAGCAGCCCATTATGACGGCGTCCAAGGACCTGCTCAAGCAGCCGGCCGAGCTCTCGTTCGACCTCAAGGAGATCGACTGCTTCCGCTATCGTGTTGAGGACGTGCGTCGCGCTGTCACGCGCGTCGCCGTGCGCGAGGCGCGTCTCGCCGACGTGAAGAAGGAGATCTTGAACTCGGACAAGCTGGCGTCGCACTTTGAGGAGAACCCGCGCGACCTCAACATCCTGCAGCACGACAAGGCAATCGGCACGGCCCGCGTGCAGCCGCACCTCGGCACGATCCCGGACTACCTCGTGCCCATCTCACTCCAGGCGGCCGCGCCGCAGACCAAGAAGAAGAAGCACAACAAGCGGCTCCGCGCCGGCGCGGCCGACGGCAAGCGCCGCACGGACAACGACCCGCTCCACACGTTCACGCACGGCGAGGGCGAGCACGACGGCGCCGAGGTCGAGGGCGACGAGGAGGAGCCAGCCAAGAAGAAGTCGGCCAAGGCCGAGGTCGAGGACCGCATCAGCTACGGCAACTACGGCGTCGGCAAGTCCACGGCGGGCCGCCAGAAGTGGAAGAAGCAGCACCGCCGGGGCAACTTCAACCCGAAAACCATCGCCAAGAAGGCCTACAAGGACGGCCAGGGCGCGACCCACTAGACGACTCCAGCGCCCGCAGAACTCACGCACTTACAAGACCGTTTTTTTATGCCGTTCAATACACTGACCATGTCTTCGCTAGCCTTACGTTCTTCGCCACCTTACGGTACCTTGCTAACAGCGCTGGGCGTGACGGTGGACGCCGTGAATGGCGGTAGGAACCCGCCTGTGGCGCGTCCTGGCGCAAAGTACCGCAGCGCCGCCGGTGGGGAGTTGGTCGGCGGGATCAGCGGCGTCAAGTCGCCGTTCTCGTGGCACGTCTCGACGATCTCGTGCCACAGCTCCAGCGTGGCCAGCGCCGCCTCCTGCGCCTCGGGCAGCTGCTCGACGTGCAGATCCACGAGCGCGGCGTCGGCGCGCGGCTCGTTCGCGTCTTCGATCGCGCGCTTCTTGTCGTACGCGTAGTCCAGGAGCTGGACGCTGCGCATGTGGTCGAGGTGCTCCTTCTCCATGCGCTGGAGCCGCTTCTTCTGCGAGGCGGTCTTGGCCGTCGCCTTGGCGGCCAAGATCTCAGGCGGCGGCTGGAAGAGCGTGCTCGTGGACGACGAAAGCGAGAACGGCGCCTTCTGAAGCCGCAGCAGCTGCTCGCGGCTCGCTAGGTACTGTCGCGTGAGCTCGCTTTCTTCCTGCGCGACGGTCTTCATCGCGGCCACGTCGCGGATCTGCTGGTGGGTTTTCTCCTGCGCGAGCGCCTTGCAGTGTGCGTGCTGCAGCCGCCGCAGCTGCTTGCGCTCGTCGACGAGCGCGAGCTGCTTCTCGAACGCGATCTCGCGCAGGTCGCGCAGCTCCTCGTCGTGGACGTGGCGCGAGATCATCGCGATGCTCGCCGAGAATGCCTTGGCGGTCTCAGTGTTCTGCTGGCGCGCAAGCTTCTTGGCCGCCTGCTGCTTCACCTTGATGGTGTGCGCGTTCGGCGGCGGTTGCTGGGTGGCGATCGCCGCAAGTGCGCCGATCGTCGCCAACGACTTACGGCGGTTCGACGGGGCCAGCGCCTGCGAGCCGCACTGCTGGAGGATGTGGCGTGCGAGCTTCTCCTCGTGGAGACGGTCGTGCGTGGAAACTGACCCAGGGGCTGGTGATTGGGGCTCTGACGCTGCACCGAGTGAGGGTGACGAGCTCAGCCGCGTGAGCATCTTGGTGTTTCGCCGAAGCTCCTGCGTCGCGCTGATCAGCGCGTGGGTCTTGCTCACGCTCGTCTCAATCTGGGTCTTGGACGGCAGCTGGAAAACCCACACAAAAGCAGTGGTGAGCATTCTACATTG
The DNA here is from genome assembly GCA_023336295.1 of Pythium folliculosum. Taxonomy (NCBI): domain Eukaryota; phylum Oomycota; class Peronosporomycetes; order Pythiales; family Pythiaceae; genus Pythium; species Pythium folliculosum. Next base: position 15,081 of record JAADWV010000215.1, read on the forward strand.
CTTCCCCACGATTCGGAAGAGTATGCCTACCCGTGGACTGTAGTCTTCGTAGGAGAACGCCAGTGCATCATCGTTTTGCCTAGCGAGAGTGTCGAACGGGTGCATCAGCTGTGGCGCCGACTGGCACTTGCCCAGAACCATGGCTTCGTGCTGCTGCTGCTTCCAGGCAGCGTAATGGTCAATGAGAAACTGCTCCTGGAACCACTGCGTGCACGCCTGGAGGAACGACACGAGCGAGACGTCCTTGCAGTCCGCCGGGAGAGTTTGTTCCCACTGTCGAAACGCGACTTCGTCCACTTCCAGTCTATAATGGTGCAATAGAAGCCGCATGCGGTGCAGCGGAAGTCGTTGGGTTCGCTTCACCACCGGATCAAACCCCACGAAGATGTCCTCACACGTCTTGTGGAACTGCAGACGGCGTATCGCGTTCGGCGCTGCACTAGGAGCGTGTATGTCGGTGCTACTAAGTATTGCTGTTTGGTTCCTTTGGAGGATCCGCTCAGTGATCTTGTTGCTGCCCAGCATCTTACCAATTGTGCGAGCAGCGGACGTTGACTTTGGGTGCAGCAATGGCACTGCTTGTCGGTAGAGGCTCAGCTCGTCGAGTTCGTCGCGGTGGAAGCCATCTTGTAACTGAACGCCCTCCGAGCCGTCGTCATCGTCGAGTGTGGGTCGCGACTGTACAGGCAGCAGATATCGAATAGGGAATGCGCCGTCACTACTGTCGTCGCCATGACGTGGGACGCGACGCCGCCGCCCCATTTCGTGCTATCACGGCCTTTCTCGAGTGTTGCAAGCGCGCAAAAGCGTAGCCATCGTGTCAATCGCGGGTATCAGGTGAAGAGCTATTCCTGAACTCGAAGTCGGGTTGGTCAGAATGTACAGTATCAGCCAATCATCTATCACAATCTCTAATCCCTTTGTCTGTAGGCGCAAGAGGCACTTGAGTTCACGTGGGATATCACACCTCAAAGCAGCGGCGTGCGATCGGCAAAAGTGTTGAGCGCGCTGTGGCGGATGCCGTAGCAGAGGTACACCAACAGTCCGAACGACAGCCAAACGCCCACGCCGAGCCTACCACACGAACCAGAAAAGACATCAGTACAGCAAAGGGAACGAACGATGGTGAGTTGGCTCCAGCGGAACGTACCAGGCCTGGTGCGACAGGCTCGCCATCATGTAAATGTTGGCGACGATGCCAGCGCATGGCACGAATGGAACCCACGGGCACTGGAAGCTGGACGTGTCCACACTGTCGCACACCGTAGCGACAGAGTCAGTCCTATCCATCCGGAGGATGCCATCCTAGAACCGCGTCACCGTACCTGGTCTTGTCGAGATACTGGATCGAACCAAACGACCCGAGCAGGATAAGTCCAAGCACGGCTTGGAGTGTCCAGTGCCACTTGAATACTAGCGAAAACGAGGCAGCAAACGCAGCGGCGGTGAAGAGCACGACACGCACCGCGACCGTACCCTTCTGGTGTTGGCCCGGCTTCATCCGCAGCAGCAACACGCCGGCGTTCACAAATGTGAAGACTTGAAGCGTACCACACGAGATCACGTTTGCCAGGAAGTCAAGTTCAAACACGAACGAGATCACGCCCACGAGAATGCCCGTGAAGATCGTGCTGGCCACAGGTACCTGGGTCTTACGGTTCAGGTTCGCAAAGATCTCGGGCAGTAAGCCATCCTTGGCCATTTGGTAGAAGATCCGCGGTTGCCCCATGAGGCATGTGAAAGCCGCGGTTGTCAGGCCGAAAATGGAGCCGAACGAGACGATGTGGCCGGCCCACTCCAGGTTGTGGTAGGAGAACGCGTTGATGAGCGGAATCTCTCCTCCGAGTACACTCACTGGCGCCATGCCCGTCACGACCAGCGAAACGCCAACATAGATCGTCATGGAAATGAGCAGCGAGCCAATGATCCCCTTGGGCAACGTGCGCTGCGGCTCCTTCACTTCTTCGGCGAGACAGGCGACCATGTCGAAACCCAGGTATGCAAAGAAGACGACGCCCGCGCCCGTCATGATGCCGTCGAAGCCTGCGGGGGCGAACGGCTTCCAGTTGGTAGCTTCCACTTGCGTACTTCCCAGCGCAATGACAAACAGGAGAACAGCGATATTCAGAAGCGTCACAAACGCGTTGAACTTGGCGGATTCCTGCCAAGACAAAACGCATTGCATACATGAGTATTCCATTGCGCTGGGGGGAACTGCGGTTAGAAGCACCTACATGCACGCCAGCCAGCAAGATGAAGGTGCAGCCGACCACTAGCACCATCGCTAGGATGCTGCACGAGACGCCCATGAGCTCCGTGCGCACGAGCCAGTGCGGGATCTGGAGTCCAAACTGGTGGAGGAAGGACTCGGCATAGGAAGCCCAGCTGCGTGCGATGCCCGCCGCCGAGATGCCATACCCGAGCGTCAGGTTCCAGCCGATGAGCCACGCCGCGAGCTCGCCGAACGTCAGATACACGAACGTGTACGCCGAGCCAGTGATCTGTCAAACAACCAAGCGGCGCATGTGGATGAGGATTGACGCACGGCTCCAGCCCGCAATCACATGGCACCCCAACATACCGGAACGCGCGCCGCAAACTCCGAGTACGTGAGCGAGGTGAAGATGCACGCGACGCCGCTGATGAGGAACGAGAGCGAGATGGCCGGGCCCGTGATCTGCGCGCCGACGCCGACCAGCGAGTAGACGCCGGCGCCGACCGAGCAGCCGACGCCGTACGCGATGAGGTCCACGAGCGTGAGGCTGCGCTTCAGCGCGCCGCTGGCCTTGCCGCACTGCTCCACGGGCTTGACGCGCGTGATGGCCTCCACGAAGCGCCCCATTGTGCTGCTGTCTGTCCTGGGCTGCGCGAAGAACGAAGCGACTGCGCAGCGACCGCTGACTTCTGTTCTTTCCGATGTTGCAGCAGCGAACAGCTCCAAAAGTGACGCGAGACACAAAACCTGGAACCCCATGGGGTACCAATAAAGTTGAAAAAGGAAACAAAAAGAAATGAGTGCCCATCGATTGGCTGAAATCTGCGATCGCGGTAAGCGCAGAACAGACACCCGGATGAGCGGGCCTGGTGTAAGTTGCAGGTTTTGTGACCCCGCTGGGGCCACAATTCCCACACCCAGAGTTCTATTGCACCCTTTTTGACCCTGCCTTTAGTCTAATTGGACAGACACGCTGGGCTTCGAAGAATGCGAGGTTTTTCTCGCTGGTATCCGGATACGACTCGATATCCGGATAGACGCACACACGAAACACACACACACAGAACAGGAATCCCATGTCGATGGCGGGACTCGAACCCATGCCACCGACGGAGGAGATGCGCAAGATGCGAGTGTCTAGACGACCTCGACAAAATGCACCAGTGTGGTGTTGAGCGACGAAATTGATACATAGCGAATATACACAAGCGCCATCGGAGAACTGTTCCACGGCGCGCACGATTGTTGTTCTTGTGCTGCTGCATCTAACATTACGGCAACATGGCTCGTGGAGGGCCATCGGCGACCACAACAGCAGCATGAACAGGGCGAAAGCGCCAAACTGGATCGATTGTCACGCGTTCTCTGTGTATTTATCGAGACTAGTGGGTGTATCTACTCATGGTGCTAAAGAGCAGGCACTGGGGCCGCTTTACGCGTCGGTGACGATGCTCTTGCAGAAGGCCTCGACGGCGGCGGCGCGCGCGGCCGTGTCGGCGGGCGCGGCCTCGATGACCTTGATGATGCTCGAGCCCATGACGACGCCGTCGGCGAACGCGCCGGCCTGCACGAAGTGCTCGCGGCTCGAGAGCCCAAAGCCGAGCGCCAGCGGGTGTGAGATATGCTTGCGGACTACACATAACACGGAAAGTTAGACTTGTCCGGCCACCCGCGAGACAGGCAAGACGACGACGCACTCTTGGCAATAAACGCGTCGAGGTTGCTGGGCAGCTCCGTGCGCGCGCCCGTGACGCCCGTCAGGCTCACGCAGTACACGAAGCCGTGCGCGACCGAGGCGATCTTGGCCATGCGGTCCTCGGTCGTCGTGGGCGACACGAGCGGGATGTACGCGAGGCCGTTCTTGGCGGCCTCGCCGCTCAAGAACGCGGCCTCCTCCGGCGGCAGGTCGACGATGATGAACCCGTCCACACCAGCTATAATTCACACAGAGGAGCACGAGGACAGGTCAGCGCGACATGTCCACACGCTTGGTGTCATCGCGAGCTTAGCCACGCACACTGCTTGGCGTCGACGCAGATCTTGCTCTCGCCGTACTGGAGAAAGTTGTTGTAGTAGCCCATGAGCACGACGGGCGTCGTGAGGCCCTTCTCACGCGCCTCGTTCACGGTCGCGAGCACGTCGCGGAGCGTGATGCCCTGGTCCACGCCGATCTGGTGCGCACGCTGGATCGTCGGGCCATCCGCCTGCGGGTCCGAGTACGGAATACCGACCTGTAGAACCGTCATACCATCGCGTTAGACCAGCGCAAATCTCCACAGTCGCTCGATACGCGCGCGCACCTCAATGATGTCGGCGCCGCCGCGCTGCAGGCCCAGCAGGATCTCGACCGTGTCGGCCTTGGTCTTGAAGCCGCAGCACGTGAACGTGATGAACGCCGGCTTCTTGGCCGCCCTGGTCTGCTGGAACACCTCGGCGATCGTGGGTCTAAACAACACGTTCCTATCAGTGACCATTGCCGCCCATTGATCTGCGCGCTGCACCGCCCATACCTGCTCATGGTCGTCGTGCGGTGTGGTGTGGATTTCTGTTGTGACGACGGCCCGGTGCGCCGGCGGGTGAGCTGTTTGCCCCATCAGTTCATGAAGTGGGCCGATACATCAACCAATCCAGGCAACATCATCATTCTTGAAGACCTATGATTGGCTCGAAATGGTGTAAAACGTCGTTGATTGGATGGAAATAATTGCTCCAACTGTCGCGGATTGTTCTTGTGGAGTCATGGGGTGATCCGCTCCATTACGACGCTATGGCATACCGTTCGATCTCCAGATCTCAGTGATATCTTTGATTCTCCATGGCTTCACGTCGAGGGCTTGAGGCGCGTAGGCGGCGGGGTCTTCTTCGTCGGCTGGATGCGGCTTCGAATTCCGCACGTGGAACAAATCGGCTTAAACTCGCAGAACAGCGAGAGGCACACGGGGCACACGAATGCCGTGGAGATGACCTTCTGGTGGCAAAAGCACATCGCGCGAAAGTCCACCGAGTCCTGCGTCGGGAGCTTCAGCAGCCTGCGCATGCTTGGCTCGGGCAGGTAGATCGAGATGAGGTACTGCAGCAGCGCGTTCGGGTCCTTGGGCTTGTAGTAGATGCCGCCGGTCAAGTACGCGGCCTGCTGCATGAACGACGAGTGCTCCCGCGCCAAAATGCAGGCGTCGACCGCGACGCTCTTCTTCTGCGCCGAGAAAATGCCGTTCATGATGGAGATGTAGTGCTCCGAGACGTCCGGCGACTTCTGGATCACGAGAATGCGCGGGTGGAGATCGGCCTGCTCGTTGATCGCTCGGTTGATAACTGCCGGTGAAATGAGAACAGAATCTTTAGTCCGCAACCACGAAAGACATCCACAGGCATGAGCCATCGGCGTACGTACAGCAGAGTGCTCTGGAGATGGACGCCGCGATCGCTGTGGCGTTCGACTTGGTCGGGTCCAGCGGCACGTGGCTCAGCGCCTGGAGCTTCTCCATCACGCGGCTATTGACTTTCAGCGACTGCTCCGCGCGGCCCGAGGTGTCGAGCTGGTCCGGGTCTGGGAACAGCATCTCGCTGCGCCCGGCGTGGGCGGCGATGACCACGATGCGCTTGTTGCGGTGCAGCAATAAATACGAGTTGACGAACACGAGCGCGCTGGAGATGAGCTGCTGGAAGCTCTGGCTCTGCGCGTTCTGGAGCTTGGCGCTCGGGAACCACTGGTCCGGGTTCGTGTCGATCACGAGCACCAGCAGTCCCTCCTGGTGCGTGACCGTGTCGGCCGCGGCCTGGCGCGCGCTCTGCGCGGTCGCGGCGGCGCCGTCCATGGTGGCGCTTGAGCTTTGTGTATGTGTGGGAATGGATTTTTGGGGAAGGTGGAGAATCGGTTCCATGATGATAATTGCACATATGGACGCATTCGATTTTTCAAATTGCAAGTATGATTTCCAACATGGGTACAAAAAAAGTTGAGCTCTTCGTGGCAAATCTCACTTTGCAGCAAGTTGCTGTGAAGTTGTTGCTGTCAGCAACAAGACGCGATGCTGGAGAGCCTCCAGCTCATCGCTCGTAGTCCACAGTTCGCTGCAGTTGCTACAGTGGTTGTATCTCCCTCCGTCATTCGATATCCTCCTTGTCTGGGTCGCCCAGCAGTTTGCCGAGCCTGTGTTGTTGAATGAACTGGCCGCGCCGTCGCCCCGAACGACAGACAGCGCCAGCAACAGCACAGGACACGTCACGCGGAATGCTGGCTGCCGAAGTCGCGTTGTCACCAGCTCCAGCGCCGCGAAGTCCGCAAGCGGCTCATCGCTCGTGTACACGAGCTCCGAGCCGAGGGTTACCAGCTTGGCGCTTGCCCGTAAGCAGCACTTTGAGGGCGGTCAGTCGTCATGAAGGTCGTACCCAACAGCCAAACTATATCGCAAGTCCCAATGGCCTCGTAAAGAATCAAATTGCTATTGGATGGAGTACTCGCTGTATACCAAGCACAGTTGTGAGAGAGCGAGAAGCGAAGCTCTCGGGCCTTGTCGGCTCAAGCTCCTCTAAGCGACCCCGGAACCCTACCAATCAGTACATAAAGTTCTTCTCCAGGGTGTCGTTGCTGACGAAGTGTCCGCCAGCCGAGCAGCGCCACCCGCCGCCGACCTGGCGCCACTCGAATCCTGCAGGACACTTGGCCAAACGGCGCAGCTTCTCCTGCGTGGCCTTGTACGCCTCGGCCTTGCGACGCGCCTCTTCTTGCTTCTTGCGGTCCTCGGCATCCTTCATGTCCTGCAGCATCTGCTTGTACGCTTGCTTGGCGCGCTCAAGCTCCTCCCACACCTCGTCCGACACGCCTGGATCACGGCCGACCTGGTCCGCCGCCGACTCCTCAGTGTCCTCCTCGGCCTCGTCCTTTTCGATATAGTCCGCTGTCTGCTCAGCCTCAACCTGACCGTCTGTCATCTCTTCAAACCGCGGCGGCTCGTTCGACGCGCTGTCCGTCTGAAGACGCGCAAAGCCTCGGATCTCGGCACGACTCAGCAGCTCCGCCTTGGGTGGCTCCCGCGCTGCCAACACACGCGCGCTCGCCGCCTCGACATCCGCCAGTGTGATTGTACGCTCCAGCTCCGGGTGGCCCACGACCCGCTGGGCGCGGCACTCGAGCATGCTCTTCCACACTTTATCGACGTCACGTCCATTGCCAAACCCTGGAAGCAAGCGCATCTTCGAAAACAACTCCACGAGCTTGTCGATCGCATTGTCCGTCAGCACGTACTTCTCACGGATGCCGCGCGATCGCATAAAGGCAATGCAGTCACTTGTCTCCCAGTCAGGAAACTCGAGAAAGCGCGTGAAGCGGCTCTTGAGTCCAGCGTTGCGATCCAGCATCGCATCCATATCCGCCGGATATCCAGCGATGATAATCACCATGCCGTCGTACATGGGATTCGTCATGGCGGCCACCAGTGTCGTCATGGCCTCTTCGCCAAAGTGGCCCTTGCCCAGTTCGTACGCCTCATCGATGAACAGAATCGCACCGCGGGCTTGGCCGAGCTGCGCCTCGACAGCCTTTTTCGTATGACCCACATACTCCCCAGTCAAGTTGAGCCCCGACGTCTCAACCACACGATCCGAGCCCAACAGACCCATGCGGTGGAGAATCTTGCCCATCGTTCGCGCGACGGTGGTCTTTCCGGTACCTGGGGATCCACGAAACACGAAATGGCCGATCTCGGGGCGCTCTTCGCCTTCCTCTTCGGCCACCTGGATACGTGTACGCAGGCGTTGCAGCTCGTCCTTGATATTGTCCATGCGATACAGCTTGTCGAGCTCGCTCAACAGATCTTCGGGCTCCTTTGTTGACTCTGTAGCCTCATCTTCGCCATCGTCGTTGGCGCGCTTGTACATCTCGTTCTCGATGTCCTCCAACTGAAGCCTCATTCTCGCCTCTCCAGCCTCCATAGGACGCTTCGAGGCATTCGCCATGGCATTCTTCAACAGCATCTCGACCGCACCTGCGTTGCCAAAGTTGGCTTGGCGGCGCTGCATCGATAGAATCTTGACGACTTCTTCCGCGACGTCCAACGGGCAATCGACACTTTTCCGTTCCAACGCGGCCGAGAAAATGTCAAACAGCTCCTGGTCGTCGTAGTCATCGAAGTAAAATGCGTACTCGACGGGGAATCGGCGCGCGAGACCAGGGTTCTGCGTTCGCAACATCTCCGTCATCTGATGCTCGTAGCCGATCAGAATCACCGCAATATCATCCGTGTCCGAGCCTTGCACCTTCTCAACTAGCACATCGAGCACTTGCTTACCGTACCAGTTGTCGTTCAAGTTATACGCTTCGTCAATGATCAGCACCTTGCCCTTCGCCAGCTTCAGGATCTCATTCGTCTTGGTCTGGGATTGCCCAATGTATTGCCCGACAAAGTCTCCAGCCGTCTTCTTCACCACCTCACCGTTGGACAGGAAACCAAGGTGCTTGAGAAGCTTGCCGTACAGCGCAGCACACGTGGTTTTCCCCGTCCCTGGATTACCCAAGAACAGCCGGTTCATCACCACTGACAGCGTTTCTCGGCCGTTCAGCTCTCGCTCGTAGTTGGCATCGCAGATATCGACAAGTTCTTTGACGCGCTGCTTGATTCGCTTCCACCCGATCTTGCTGTTCAGCTCGTGCACGATCGTCGCAAGCTTCGGGTTCTTGGACGGACGTTCACCAATCACATCGACTGCACGGAGCTCCATAACGCCATCAAAGTCCTCCCTCGCCATCGCCTCTTTAACAGCATGCTCGAAAAGCTGGCGGACCGCCCGCGCGTTTCCAAATCCTTTCCGGCCAGCACCGCGCGCGACGCGACGGCACGCGATAGTCGAGACCTTGTCCTCGCAACTCCACTCGCGCTCCCTCAAGAACCCGTCCCAGATCACTCGCAAGTCGGCTTCGTCAAAATCCTCAAAGACCACCTCGTTGAAGCGACTGCGGAGGCCGTCGTTGTACGCGTACAGTTTCTGCTGAATGTCGTCTTCGTAGCCGGCGATTATCATGGAAAGCGCATGGCGATGCTCTTCAGCCGCCACGAGGATCTCGGCCACGATCGGCTTGCCCTTGGGGTCGCTGCTGGGCTCCAGCTCGTACGCCTCGTCGATAAACACGACACCGCCCATGGCGCTCTTGATCTTGTCCCGAAACTTGTCCACGCCCTCGTCCTTGATATCTTGCGCGCCACATGTCACGGCGTTGCTGTTCTGCCGCACGCCCGAGTCTTTGAGGATGCGCGCAAACAGCTTGGCGACCGTGGTTTTTCCGGTGCCTGGGTTCCCGACGAAGCAGTAGTTCATGGCCATCGCGTTCTTCTTGCGCTGGGACACCGTCATTCGCTGGAACGAGAGCGCACCCTTGAACATAGCAATCGCATCGCGCTTGACGCGCGCGAGACCCACCATCTTCAAGAGCTCGTCCATTGCGTCCGACGTGCAGTTGTGCTCCGACTTCAGCCTCTCCCATCGCTCTTCCACGCTCATGTCGTTCTCGTCCTTCGCTTTCGTGGCCCGAGCTTTATCGCCGGTGGCGGCTCTCTCTGCTAGCACCTTTTGTTCCGCCGCGGAAAGCCAGAGCTTTGCAGCGTCGGGATAGATCGCCTGAAACAGCGCCATGCATTCCTCCGGCTGGACGCGTGACGACAGGTTGGGGGTGCGAGCTACAAGACGAGCCAGCGCCAACAATACCAATGGATGGCAGTGGCCGCTATGGGTTACGTAGTGCTCCAGCTTGGCCGCAGCCTCCTTCGGAGCGGTCTTGTGCACCTCTAAAAGCTCCAGTACCGAGAACAATTCAGCCTCGTCAAAAGGCTGCTTCGAAGTGACCGACTTCAGATAATTGACCCCGGTGAACGGAGTCCCACTCTTAGTCTTCTTCTTCGGCCCGTGCCCGGCCGCTGCGCTCAGGGGGCGCAAGAATGCGAGCTTGTCGTACATCTGCCGCTCCACGCTTTCAGGTAGACTCGTGCCGCCGACGAGCATCGGCTTTCCTGACCATGGATAGTGGAGGCGAACACGAGAAGCCCAAGCAAATGGGAGAGCCTCAAAAAGCTGACGAGACGATTCTTCTTCCTGAAGTGGAAGGGTTGCACGAGCATTCTCACACTGGTTGTCTCCGTTCACAGTAACTTGAGCTCTCTCGGGCGACTTGAACACCAGAAACCGAGACGCTGGTAAATCGTACAGAGGCTTCACGCTGGCTGCGAAATCACCGCCAAGAGAGTCCGCAACCGCCTTTTGCTGGGTACTATGGACGACCGCTTCACCGGTCGGGAACATCGCGTACGGGTCCCACACGCGCACGACACCGCCCTGGCTTAGCTGTCCGTTCTTCTTCTTTGCAAAAAATGCGCCGTCAAAGCCGAGCTCTTGCTGCTGTGCTACGATCCATTGGGCATGTTTTGGGCCGAACTTGTTTCCTGTCGGTGCGTCAGCAGGAGCCACATTCATACCAACGCTGTACAGTACACCAAAGACGACTCGTCGAGATGGCACCCCCTTCCTGCCTCCTGTGACGGAAGGAACCATCTGCGCTGCGTTCTCGGGAATGACTGGATGCACCTGGATGTTATTCCACGTCACTGTGGACGCGAAATCCTTGAGCTCAAACCGCATAACAGGGCTCTTGACGTCTTTCTTCGATGAGTCGATCACGGCAAACACAGGGAGATATATCGGCTGGAAGAGCGCGCGCGACCACACGTCTTCGTCCTGCTCAATCCACGCAAGAAAACGCTCCAACAAAATAAGCTGGCGCCTGTAGAACTCGCCTCTAGCACGCTCCCGAAGGTCCGTGCCAGTGCCAAACGCAGGCAAACGCATAGCAGAGGCTGGCGCATCACTTGGTGGCCAAGGGACAGGCTCACTCTCGGGTATGCTGCAGATGACTCGAGTTCTCTCGACAGCGGCCTTGAGCTGCTCATAGGAGCATGCTGGACAAGCGGTCGGTTCGCCCTTGGAGCACACAGCGACGTGGTATACATGCTTCCCACTCGCACAGGTCCAGACCGTGCGCGACTGGCACTGCAGCGTGGCAGCCGATGGTCCGTTCGCCAGGGAGCACTCCGTCTCAACCGACTGGTTGCAAACGGCCACGTTCCAGCACGGCATCGCAACTCTCTCCTTGCATCGGTACTTCGTCACGTCCACGCAGCATGGAACCTCGACAGTGTGGCCACATCCCAACGATTTGGTGGTAAGTTGGTTGCACAACGGTGCAGTCGCGTCTCCTCGAAGGATCTTCATCGTTTGGTCGCACGGTACACGGACCTCGTGGCCACAGGTGGTGTCGCGACGGAGCACCATGGACAGCTTGCACGCACCTAGAGCAGACTGGAGCGACGTCGAAAGAGGACGCTTCGGAGGAGGGAGCGACACAGACGCAATGCCCGATGTAACAATCAAATCCACTGCAGCGCGTTGCTCGGACGGCACATCACACCACGGTTGCCACGCCTGAAGGTTAACCGCCAGAGAGCACGGCAAAGCAACGTCGTGGCCGCAATCCGGACGCGTCATACCGGTACTTTCGCCACAGGGCTGTGTCGTGGTACGCGCTTGGTGGCAAGGCAGGTCCTGCTCATGGCCGCAACTGCGCTGCAGCGTCACAGAGGCTCGACACGCGACGTTCAGTCCAAAGTTGCGATAGACCGACAAGCGCGAGTTCTCCTTCACAAGGCTCGGTGGGGACGTCAGGGGCTGTACATTCGTTGACTGGTCCACGCGTTGCTGGAGCCGGCTAGCCTCCGAGCACGTTGTTCGGTGGACGTGGCCACACTCTGGATTCGCAAAGTCGACGATCTCGGGACACGGAGGCTTCGTTGAGGCCATGTTGAACGCAGCACTGCACTGGACCCGGGTCTCGTGGCCGCATTGACGTCGGAACGTCACCATTTGGGCGCATGGATGGTCTGCTGGCCCGTAGGCGGCGCCTTCTTGAACAATTCCAAACGTGGTGGAGGCATTGCCAGACCAAGAGCTCAACGCAGTAGCGATGGGGCACGCCGCCGTGACATCATGCCCGCAACGGGGAAGCACAACCTTCACCTTTTGCGTACACACGTGGTTCTGACGCCCGTCGATGATTCCCTTGCGCGCGTAACACTTGAGCTTTGTGGTGTGCCCACACGGCGGAATGTAGTCAACATCGATCGCGCAGTTGGGTGGACGAGCTGCGCCGCTTTGAAATGCGTAATAGGCGTCGCACTTGCACTTGAGCTCGTGCTTGCAGTCCGCATACACAAACGGAGTGATGGCCTTCTCCGTGCAGGTGGGCCACGCGGTTTTCTTGTCGAGGATATCCGACTCTTGAGCACAGGCAACGCGCTGAACATGCGTACACGGCAGGTGTAGATCCACCACGACCTCGCATCGATACGCCGCCAGCGCCTGAGATACGTTCTTACGACCAGTCTTTTGGCACACGTTAGCGCAGTTGAGCATCGTCGGGTGATGGAGGCAAGGCGAGTCCACGAGCACTTTGCATTGCGTCGTGTGCTGATCACGCGCCGCCCAGTGACAGCGCTTGCCACATTCGTGTGAACACCCCAGTACGTGCTGGCACACAACCGCACAAAACGAAAGCTTGAGGCGCTTAGGGTCCTTCACGGAACAATTGCTCTCGCGATGTTGCGGGCAGCAAAGCGGTAGTGCGTCGCCCAGCCGAGCTTCATCGAACGGAGGCCACGACGCGTCCACATCTAGAGCATTGTCCGAAGGCGCAGCATTCTGGAGCTTGTCGAGCGTTGCCTGCCAGTGCGCTGGCGCCGAGTTCGCCGCGTTCGTGAAGTAGTCAATGTTCCCCAAAACGTACATTCCAATTCGCGCACGGCTGAGCAGCACGATCATGCGGTTCTGGAGCTTTACGAACGGCGTCTTGGATTTTCCGTCAATCACGAGCGACACAATCACAATGTCCGCCTCATCTCCCTGAAAACGATCCACAGTCGAGAGCGTGCACGTCGGCTCCGGCCGCTTGTCGCGCCCAATCGCGCTCATTCCGAACTGCTGGGACATCAGGATTTTGCGCATGTGCATGAGCTGGCCCTTGTACGGCGTCAAGATCGCGATTGACTTGCTTGGGACGCCACAATCTACGAGATACTTTGCCAAGTAGCACGCCATGTCGGCCTCGTGAGTGTTGATGCGCGATAGCCCAACGCGCGACTTTTCTTCGCGTCCACCATGCGTCCAGAAAAATAGGTGTGGTGCGATCCCTGGAACCTCTCGTCCGCGAGACGGCAGCAAGTTCATTTTGTCGGTCATCGTCGGTACAAGCGGTGCGCCATACCCAGCATATCTTGGCCGAACGACCTGAGCAGCCTGGATTGTTTTGGTCTGGCAGCACTCGTGATCCTCGATCACTGTGATGTCACTGTAGAACTCCCGCGTCAGATCTGCAATGTTCCTTCTCATTCGACGCTGCAACGATAGGACAGACGAAGGAACCTCATAGTCAGCTGGCGCCCGAATGAGCCGCTCGAACATGGAGATGTTAATCTTGTTGATGCGCTCGAAGTCAAACTTGGACATGACCGATGGTTGCAACTGCAAGTGGTCACCAATCATCTCGAGCTTGCAAGTCGTCGAACCCAAGCACGCAAACAGCAGCGGCTCCAACACTTCCGAGGCCTCCTCAACAAGGATTGCGAAAGGTTTGGTCGCACGGATCGCTTCAAGACGCGTGACGCAGCCCGTGATCGTCCCCCCGATGATTGCCTTGCCTTCGTACATCTTGGTTTTCGCACGGCTGCGTTCGCCTTGGAGCTGTCGCTTTGTCGCATCAAACTTTGCCCGAATCGCGTGCACCATCATGTGCGCCAGAGGGTCCCAGCGAGACAAGAGCGCACGGATAGAATGCCATCGCTCTTCCAGACTCATGTCCCAGTGCCAGTCGCTCACATCAAGAGCTTCATACTCAAACGATCTGTCACCACTCTCGCCCCCGAACCCATCGTCGGTGTGAACATTATCCTCACCAAAGTCGAGCTGGTCTTCGTCCTCCTCACCTGCCTCCACCTCATCAACGTCCCGTAGATGCTGGATGTGGTCTGGTTCGTCAAAATCCTCTTCAAGGTTCGGAAGCGCTTGGTCGATTGCAAGGTCAACAAAGGACCCTGACGCGTCAGAGGCGGCATCTGATGCGTTCGACTCATCCACATCATCACCAGCTCCCTTCGCCTCCAGCGAACTTTCTTCTTCTGGCAGACTTTTTTCCGCAGCTCCCAAATGGACTTCGTGAGCGCTCCCAGGTTTATCATCGCCTGCGGACCCCTCGCCGTCATGCTGAACACAGACTTCGCCTTCTGGTGTTGATGACCGCGCGGCCTCTCGCCCAACAAAGGGTTCGTGTTCAATCGGCACACTGGAGGTCGTGGTATTCGTGACGGCTCTTGAAGCATGGTTCGCGCAAAACATCATTCCTGCGACTGGTACACCCCTGCACGGTTTCCCCTTCGCGTTTGTTGCAGCGCATTTTCCGCGTCCTGTGGACGCGTTATTGCTGCTGATTGCGCCACTGATACTTGACTGCGACTGTGGGGCATGGCTGTAGCAGAACGGAGTCGACCGAGAAATGGTAGTGTTGGGGCACTGTGCCCCGGACCGCGTCTTGCCTTCACACTTCGAGACGCTGTGCTCCAGACAGTACGACGATTCCGACGACGAAACAACATTCTCGCACTGCACACCGCCTCGTGAAGCCCACCAGCACAACGGGTGCTTCGAGCATGTGTTACGCGGAGGAGCATCTTCGGCAGCAAATACTAGGGCATCCTCTGGCTTCTCACGGATACAGACGAAGCAGGCATGCCGATAACAAAGCGTCTGATGATCCCGGAAAACGGGCGCCCGGCAGTCCTCCATCGAGCACAAATGGTCGCTGCAGAAGCCTTGGCGAGGAACAACCGCGTGCTCACAACGTTGCTCGTCCTCAGCGTCAGCAGCCGTCCAAGCGAAATGGCATTGATGCTGTTTGCAGAATACAGTCGCAGTCGAATCCACTAGGTTGGTACACTCTTCTTCCGCGTAGGCACACGCTGGGAGTGGCACGAACCCACCCATCCATCGAAATAGAATCTCCTCCGGATGCATCTGCGGGTCGTAGTGGCGGATTCCATCGTAGAGAGTCATCACATCTTCCTGCGTCAGAATTGCCTTCTTTCCGACGAATATCTCTGCAGCTTCCACAGCGTCTGTTGGGCCGACCGGGCGAGGCTGTGGGTCCTGCTCGTCAGCCTGCTCCTCCGCATCAGCTTCCTGGCTCGGCATCTCAGTCACCTGTGAAACTCCGAGAACCATGGCCGCCACAAGTGCCAACTCGGTTGCTGCTTGGGAGATCAACTTGTTTCGGTCCCGTTTCGCATTGACGTCGTCGCTTCCTGAGACCGCATGGCTATTACCCGTAACCAACACATGCGCTTCGTAGATCACACCAAACGAGCCCCGAAAACCCCTGACTTTCGAAGCGAGTTTATGCAAGTCGTCTAGCGATCCTGTGAGCTGCGCCACCTGAGGAGTTGATGCAATGACGTTCGATTCCTGGAAGCGATACAGAGTTGGTTCCGTGCAACCGCCGCCAAGTCGAACGAGTGATGATCGGCCATTATGGACAGAAGACTCCGCCTTGACCAGATCCATGAGAAATTCATCGATGGCGTGGTTCTTGTACGACAACACGAGAATCGGAGGCTCACCGACCGACGGGCACACACGAATCCACAGCGTCCGGACTAGCAGCAGCGCTCTCACGACGACAACGCCCAAGTACGACTTGCCAGTACCGGGCGGGCCTTGGGTGCAGTGCACGGGATGCACAAGCGCGTCGATGAAACTGATCAGCTGCCCACGATCCAGCGTCGCCTTCGTGACCAGCGCAGTCAAACCTTGGCGTAACTGTTCAGCAGCGGCCGTGTCACGTCGGATTTGAACGATAGGATCCAGCATGCTTTTCTCCACGAGCACGTGAATCAGCGACCGAACTTGACTTTGCGTGAGGTGAGGAGAGGCAACTTGTTGGGTCGGGGTCCGCGAAGACTCGTCATCGCTCTCATCCGAGCCTTCGACACCATTATCAACAAGTTGAGCAGCGGAACCACCAGTGCTCATGAAGGGGAATTCATCCAGGTCGCCATCATCTCTGCCACGAAGCCTTTTCAGGTTCACAAGCGCGCCAGACTGGAACGGCATCGGCATCTCGCGCTGACGCTCCAATGCCTTCAACACCGGGATGAACTCGGGCACAAACGTCAAACAGTCGATGATTGCGACACTCGCACCTTGCTCCACTTCTTTCGCCAGCAAGGGATTGCCCGTCTCGTCGACCGAGTACTCCAGCAGTTCCAGCACAAGTCGCCCAGCTTCGCGCTCCTTGAACTCGTCCCTTGGAGCACCATGGAGTGCGACTTTGGCCCAGAAGATATCGTCGGTGAGCTTGAGCGACCCGCCTCGACTTGACAGCAGTACAATGCCCACGAGGTTTGGGGACGAGAGACGTCGCGTGGTCTTCCAGTTTGGCGCCACTCCTGGCGGGCGACGCGAGGCAAAATCCGTCAAAAACACTTTGCCATCATAACGAACCGTATTTACCGTCGCGTCGTAAATGTTGGTTGAGGCGCGGTCCGACGGCGGGCCACGGAGCTTCTGCTGTCGATCCAGCGCACACGGCTTGCACAGCCCAACCTGGTGCATTCGATGCGCGCAGACGTACTCGACAAGGCGCGCGCACCCGCGTGTGCGGCACGAATAGTTCGCAAATCCTCTTGCGTGCATCGGCCACAACGGCTGGTCACAGATCTTGCCGTTCGTCTGAAGCGTGCAGTGCGGCAGCAGCGAGTTGTGGCCGTCCACAAACGTCATGCCGGTCCACAGCTTGATGGTCGTGTCAAAATACTCGTCCGGTGATTCGTACACGCCGTCGCCGTGCCCACCGGGCACCTTCATCCGCGGCATCTTGAGCGGCTGGAAGTTGTTCCAGTCCGACAGCCACGCGACCGTGGGACGCTTCCAGGGTGACACGTTTGTGTCCTCCGCTACTTGTGCACCACCTCCGTCTTGCGCACTGGGCTCGACAACGCTCGTTCGAATCACCCACGACTTGTCGAGCTCACTGAACAGCAACATCACGCGCTCGCGCGCCTGGCGATGCGCCGGATAGCGCAACTCCAAGAGCCGATCCGCGTCCGCGAGCATCTCGCTGAGCGCGTTGTGGACGTCGTCCCTCGCTTCGTGCCACGTAAACTTGGTCAGTCGCTGGAACACCTTCTCCACGACTTCGACCGTGCTCAGTTTGGCTTCTTCAACACTCAATCCGGTACCCAAGGCATTGCTCGCATCGCTTGCGTACCTCAAGAATGCCGTGACGGTCGCCGTGACGTCCTGCAGCCGAGGCGCGGCCACAGGCGCCGACGCGGGCAGACGCGCCAGCGCCGTCAGCAACGTGCGCACGCTCGTGCCGTCTAGCGACGCTGCCTGGCGCCACGACGCCGTCCACATCGGCTCCATCTCGACCACGGTCTGCCCGAGCTGCCTGGTCGGACAGCGGTCGAGCACCGTCGCGATAAAGTGGCTGCACGACGTGTTGCCGATCGAGCCGTATGCCTGTGGCGGCGAAGTGGATACCGATGCGCGTCCACCTCCTCCGATGCCTCCCCTTCCTCCAAATCCGCGACCTCCGGGACCGCGAGCACCGCGAAACGCGCCGTTTCCCCTCGCCTGGAAAGCGCCACGTCCGCCGTATCCCCCTCCTCCTCCGCCACGTGCGCCGTATCCTCCTCCGCCGCGACCACCTCGTCCACCGTCGTCGTAGCCGCCTTGTCCGCCCGCGCCACGGCCGCGTCCGCGCCCCGGTGCTTGCCCCTGCGCCGTCCAGCGACCCCCGCCTCCGCGCGGGTTCTTGTCGTTGATCGCCATGCCCTACGGATCAATCTCCTCGTTCTTCTTCTTCTTCTTCTTGTTCACGCCGTTTAGGAATCCTCGAGACTCTGGCTCGTGGACGCTGCGGACCACGCCCCATCAGATGGGCCTTGGCCTGCCAAGGGGAAATGCGGGGAGACAGGGGCCACGGGAAAGAAATATCCTCAAGATACCCGCACACGTCATCGACCTTCATTCGCCCCCTCCCTGTAAACAGTACGTACGCAAGAACCGTGAGCGGTGAGGGAACTGGTGTGTTCTCCCACCCTGGGAATGTGGGACGAGCCTCTTCTCCTTCTTCTTCTTCCTCTCACAAACGGAAAGCCGACCGCGGAACTTCAGCGGCCGACGCGAGAGACAGGGAGACGCCCCAGCCAGCCCAGTAGGCGCTCCTGATACTACGCACTGTACACGATCAGAGGCTGTGGACGCCCAGTGCGCCGCCGCGTGGGCGGGGCCGCTGGCGGCGCGGTCATCATCCTTTGCGCTTGCCGTTTGCTCTTCAGCTCCAGAGTTGGCGCGTAAAGAGCGATTTGGCATGCTCTATGATTGAACATAATGAGGGAGTAGTGCAGAGTATCCACCAATAGCAATCACCCAATGCATTTTGAAGTTGCCCTCCAAGCTCAGGTCAGAGATCGTGTTGAGGTGGCCGTGGCGCTGCGAGCGATCCAGAGCGAGTGTAGCAAGACGAAGTGGAACGAAATGAACTGGAACTCGTTTATTGTAAAGCGACACACTCACAAACGACGATGGTACGATATCACTTGCCTTGGGCTGCAACTCATCGTCCGTTCACTATCCGGCGCAGTCGGTGGGAGAGCTCCAACGCGTTCGGCCGATCGGCCGCGTCGAACGCCAGGCACTGCGTTGCCAGCTCCCGCACGGCCACCGGACACGACGCCGACAGCGCCGGACGCAGCTCGCCCCTCGCGATCCCTTGCATCAGCGACAGCTCAGTACGTTTCCTACTCGTAACGCCATCGCGGTCAGGGCTCGTCTCTTTGGCGAACGGAACCTCGTGCGTGTCCAGCTCCGTGAGCACGACGCCGAACGAGTAGATGTCGCACTGCTCGGTGTAGGTGCCTCCGCCCGCTAGTACTTCTGGCGCGAGCCATCGGTTGGTGCCGACGCCTGTGGTCATGGTGGCGTCGTCGGAGAGGTATCTTGAGACGCCAAAGTCGCTGATCTTGGCTTCGAGGTCTTGAGTGAGCAGCACGTTGCGCGACTTGAGGTCGCGGTGGACGAGCGGCGGGTTGAAGGAGTGCGCGTAGGCGAGTCCCTCGGCTATGCTGAGCGCCATGCGGAGCTGACGCCGGGACCACTCGCGGGGCGGCGAAATAGTTGTGCTGAGACTCTCACCAACACTGCCGCTTCGACTGTCTGAGACTGACAATGGGACTCCACACGGCGCAGGCTTGTTGGCATCGAGGTAGGCGCACAGGTCACCACCGGCCATGTACTCGAAGAGCAGCTGGAAGTCGAGCGGCGAGGACCACGCAACGCCGAGGAACGCGACGATGCTGCGGTGCTGCAGCGTAGAAACGATGTGGGCCTCGCGGATGAGCTGCTGGATGGCTGGGAGGGAGATGTGGCTCGCCAGCAGCCTCTTGGATGCGACGAGCGTGCGGTCGGGCAGCTCAACGAGGTGGACGAAGGCGTGGCTGCCGCGTCCGAGGAAGCGTTTATCGACGAGTTTTGTACCTTCAGCTAGCCGCCACGCTCCCAGGAGCTCCTCGCTGGCGAGGACTTCGTCAACTTGCTGTTTGAGGGTCGATGAGAAGGGGCTGTCGTTCTCGGCACTGGAATGGCTCGCACTCGTGGCCTTGGTACTCTTCTTGGTCATGTCATCACCCATCGGACGTGGACTGCTGTGGCCTTCGTAGGGCGAAGAGGATTTGGGCCTCGCACGCCGGCGCTGTCTAGACACCCACAGAGCCACGACGACGAGCAGAACGCAGGCCGCTACCGCGCCGATCACCCACTGTGTGGCGCCGACACCGGCGTCGTGCTTCGACCCCAGCGCCGCGGGCGCTTCGGAGGGTGGGGATACTGCGCGCCCGGGTGATTTGGTCGCGGTTGGTGCTACCGGGAGCTCCGTAGAAGTCGCGTTCGAGCCGTCCGTGTCCGCTTCTGCCGCGCCCACGCCCACGGACGACGCGGTGGGCGAGGGGGCAGTGGATACTTCCGGCGAGATCGTCTCCTGCGGCGCCGACGTCGTCGTGGTCGGGGGATCGGTCACTGTCTGTGGAGCGTCAGTCGGCCGTGGCGTTGCTGTGGACATCGGCTGCGGCTGTGCGGGCGACGGCGGCGATGTTGGCGCCGTTGGTGATGTGGGCGACGCGGGCGGCGGCGGTGTCGTGGCCGCGGCCGAGGCGCGCGCGAGTTCGGCGCAGTGCTTGCGCAGCGGGTCGAGGATGTCGGCGTAGAGCCGGAAGCCAGACCAGTCGCACTCGTTCGGGTTGGCGGCGCTGATGATCGCGGCATCGCGCACACAGGCAGGGTCCTGGCACTTCTTGTCCATGTACAGGGCCACAAAGGAGGGCGCGGACAGGATCAAGTCGGAGAGCCCCATGTCGATACCGCTCATGGTGGGGCACTTGGGCAGCGCCGCGCCGCGCGCCGGCGCGGCGAGCCACGCCGCGCTGGCGCTGGCGCCGAGGAGAACCGCGCGGAGATGACCGGTCGTGCGCGCCATGCAAACCAGCGGCTTGGAGAGGAATTGGCTCTGAGTGTGACTGTGGTATTATCGGAGGAGACCTGGTGCATCACGAGCTTCGCTCGGTGTTTGATTGTTTTCAGTTGTGCAGGTCAATCTCGATTGTTTCCCTCCATCTGTGGGCAGAGGGGACCGCCGCACCCAAGGAATGAGATTCCTCGTTACCGTTCCTTCATATCGCGATATATCCAGCACTGCTGGAAGCAGAGGCTCGCTCAGGAAAAGTCTGCGCAACGCTGGCGCCGAGGACATCCAGTCGCGAGCGAAGAAACACCGACACCCTGCGCAGTATCTAGCGCAGGGCGTCCGCGTCCGTGTGGCCATCCGCCGCGCTCCTCAGTTAGCCTTCACGCTCGTTGCCACGACAGTGAAACAGGCATCTGATCGCACAGTCGTTCCTGGATTTTCGAGTGGTTGGCCACAGTGGCCACCCATGTATCACATCTGTGTTGCATGGCATCGAATCAAAGAGGTCGTAGTGTGGGACCCAATTCGGCCGAATTTCTCTCAGGCGCGGATCGTGACACACGACGCCTTGTGTGTGCCTTCTCACAGCCGACCGTTTTCTTGCCCGTCACGTGAAGTGGGCCCATTCGGCGATTCGCCATCGCGACACCGAGCCACTACTCTTCCGGCGCATCTATCGATCGCGGGGAATATGCGCGAACCGATCGCGTCGGCCGTCAACTGGACGGATCTCGGGTCTGGCTCCTTGGGGCGTGAGTCCGACGACGGATCGCTCTTCTACGGTGTGGCCAAGTGGGATCTCCAGGCGCGCGACGAGTGCACCGCCGACAGCGGGTACGCGTTTCGCTATGGCGTCGCCCCCACGCCGCCGCAGCTCCACGCGTCGTACGCCGCGAGCGCCTGCATCCAGCTGGCCAACACCATGATCGATCAGTACAGGTTGCTCGATCGGTTCAGGGTGCCGCCGAACGTCACCGAGTACGACGACGCCGTGGCCGACTGGGTGCAGCCGCTGATCGACTACTGCATGCTCCACCACATCCCGAGCGACCCGTGCCCGCAGGACCCGCTGGCGCAGCTGCTGCTGGACTTCAAGCCGATCGTGGACGCGTGCGAGGCGCAGGCGCGCGTGTCCGTCATGGGCGTGATCGACCGCGGCAACCGCTCGCGGGACGCGTTGGTCGCCGGCACCATCACGGTCGACGACCCCCGTTATACCGCCACGTATGACCCCGAGGTCGCGGCGATGTGCGGCGTGCCCGAGTGCGACAACGTCATGTACAGGCTCTACTTGAGGTACCAAGAGATGGGTTCGTGTCAATTCGTTGAGAGGTACGAGATCTTCTACCCGTTGATCAACTCGTACAGGCGAGACTGCGACCTGAGCCATAGCGTGACGTGGTACAATCGGCTCAAGTATTTTGAGCTGGACACGATCAGTGTCGTGTACTTGCCCGGGCCGCTGCCGCTCTCGCCGTCCCAGTCCCCGTCACCGTCACTTCCCCCGTCGCTGTCAACGTCAGCGTCAACGCCGCCGCCCCAACCGCTCTCCTTACGCCCCGAGCCGACCCTGCCGGTGACGCCAGAGTCGCGGCCCCCAGCGGTGCCGACATCCGCGCCCACAACCAACCCACCTTCGCCATCCCCAACAACGCTCAAGCCCCTACCAACGGCTCCGTTGAACACCACACGCGCCGCCAACGCCTCGGACGTAGTGAGGCCTGCTCACGCCAACCGACCGGTACCGCTGCCGCCGACGCTTGCCAGCGTTATCGACGAGCCGACACCGCCGGAGGCGACCACCGTGGGCACACGCGAGGACCAACATGGTGGCTCCACGGCGCTGCAGTACACGGTTGTTGCCGTCGTAGCTGTGGCCGTGTTGGCGCTGCTGTTCGTGGCGCGGGTCCGACGTCGCCGTCGCCTCGACGCAGCAAACTCGGCGACAACTGCCGGTGGTAGCAGCGGCGAAGATACGTACCATACCCTCAATGACAGTGACCACACCGGAGACCTGGTCAGTGGCTACCCACCGGCACTGCGTGGACTTTCAGCGTGCCCGGTGCTTCCCGTTTCGCAGCTGACGGACGTCCGCATCCTCGGCGGCGGCGGCTTCGGCGTCGTCTACCTCGTGCGCGACATACAACACGACCGACTGCTCGCGTCCAAGCGGCTCGCGCCCAAGCGCGCTAACGCAGGTGCCGCCGCCAATTCACACAACGACGAGCTCGACGCGTTCGTGGCCGAGATCAACCTGGCGGCCTCACTCGCGCACGAGCGCATCGTGGCGTTCGTGGGCGTCGCCGGTCTCCACAAGACGGCGCTCCAGGCGCTCTTCGAGTACATGGACGGCGGCGACCTGCGGCAGTACCTGGACCAGCGTCGGCCGATCGCGGACGCGGAAGCCGAAGCGGGTCGGCCATCGTGGACGTCGGAGAAGCTCCAGATCGCGGTGGACATCGCCGACGCGCTGGCGTACTTGCACTCACTGACACCCACACCCGTCGTCCACCGAGACCTCAAGTCGCGAAACGTGCTCCTGACCGCTAAAGACCAGCGCGCCAAGCTCGGCGACTTTGGCATCTCGCGTTCTGCGTCGACGGTGGCCTCGATGACCACGGGCGTCGGCACCAGCCGCTGGGTCGCTCCAGAGGTGATTCTCGGTGGTGGTGCATACGGCGCCGCGTGTGACGTGTACTCGTTGGGCGTGGTGCTGTCGGAGCTGGACACGCACCGCGTGCCGTTCTCAGAGCTGGCGCACGCGAACGGGGAGCCGCTGGCGGACTTTGCGGTTTTGGAGCTGGTGGCGACGCAGGGTCGTCAGCCGTCGTTTAGCGCGGCGTGTCCTGTGGGTTTGTTGTCGTTGGCGCGGGCGTGTCTGTCGTTCGAGGCGACGCTGCGGCCTAGCGCGGCGGAGGTGGCGGTGGCGCTGCGAGCGATCCAGAGCGAGTTTAACGACGCGTAATGAGAGTGGAATGGAAGCAGTCTATTGTATAGCCACACACACGCACGGGAGAAGTACTATATAGCAGGCTGGAACGCGCTGTCGAAAGGGAGTCCGCGGAACTAATGCAAATTGCAGAGACTTGAGATCGTCGCCGGTCAGTTTTTGTGAATTCGCTGTATTGTGACGCCAGCGAAGGGAAAAATCGAAGCGGAGCCGTGTAGCCAAGGGAGGACACTCTAGTGGTGGCTCTGGTTGTCGAGCGCGACCGCCCGCTTGGCCTCGAGCTTGGCGATGACGGCGTCCTCGAGGCGGCGGATGTCGTCCATGGTGAGCCCGAACCAGTCGTCCGTGAGGCACTGCGCCTGGCGCAGCGTCGAGTGGAAGAGCTGGCGCTGCTGGTCGCGGATGATCTTCTCGACCTTGCCCTGGACGCCCCAGTAGTCAAAGTTGACGCGCACGGCCTTGTAGCACGTCATGACCGGCTCGACGCTCTTCTGCCAGCCCTTGGCGAGCGGCCCGCGGCCGGTCTTGGCCGACTTGTAGGTCGCGGCGTCGTGCGAGTCCTTGATCTCCTGCTTCGGTAGCTTCTCGGCGATGTCGAGGCTATACACAATAAGACGCAACAGAAGTGAGCTCCTCGCGTGGCGCTCAACAGTTCAGGTGTACGGGAACGTACTACTCGACCGTGCGCTTCTTGAGCTCGCTGCTCGACATCTGGAGCGCGTTCTCCGTGTCGCCGCGGTCCGCGAGGTGCTGCGACTCGATCGAGATGTAGAACTTGTTCTTGGCGAGGAAGCCGTTCACGATCACGGTCACGCAGTGCGGGTACGCGTTCCACGCCTCCTCGATCAGCACCATGCTGTCCTCCGGGCAGCTACAACACGACGGAGATCGCGAGGTTTAGCTCACATCCACTCAAACCCTGGTCACGAAAAGATCCGACGTACAAGGCCGAGACGACGCTCGGGATGTGCGACTTGACGTAGTAGTGCTTGAGCGTGTACTGGCCCTTGTTGCGCGGCACGGTCCAGCCCGAGATCGCCGACACGCCCATCTACAGAGACATACACACAAACGCCATCAGCCGCCGAATACGAATAAGAAGAAGAGGGAGATAGAGACGACGTACGTGGCCGTCGGTGTTGTCGTAGGGCTCGTTCTTGAGGATCTCGACGCCCTCGCCGTTGCCCGTCATCTTCTCGCTCGCGTCCACGACCATGTAGAGCTGCGCGACCTGGAACTCGGGCACGGTCATGTGCAGCGGCACGCGGAACTCGTGGATCAGCACCATGGTGACGGAGGAGGAGAGGAGGGGAGCGGAGAAGGAGAAGGAGGAGGAGGACGACGAGGAGGGAAGCGTGCGGGGCGGCGCCGGTCGCGAAGTGGAGAAGCGGCCGTAAGCTGCTCGCGGAATGGAGTCCACGCGGCTGACTGACTTGACCACGACGGGGGCCTGTATTCAAAGCACAGAGAGCCTTCCACATATGATACATAGCCCAAGAGACGCAAGTCATGTGATGATAAAACGATTCTTTTAGACCTTCAGAAACGAATAGTCGGCAGCAATCAGTCGATGGGTTCCAGATTGAGGGAGAGAGGTTCGACACGGTCCAAGGAGCTGGATCCCAGTCCCCCCGTAAGAGTGACGTCACGGGCCGTCCTGTCCCGCCCAGACGTGAACCCACTGAAACCCGACAGGGAGGGATCCGTCGCGTGTGTGGGTTGCGCGTCATCACGATACGCGCTTCGCCCCGCTGTCAAGCAACAGGAAGCGGGTGATAATACTCAGCCGCTCAAAGCATCATCGCGTCTCCCGAAGCGCAGTGCCGACGGGTTGCAGGAGAAGAAATCTCATGGCTTCCTTCGTGCAACCTGACCTGGAACAGAGATGGGTACACCTGGGCAGATCCAAACTGCGAAGCCTTGTTGTCGATGCATTTGACCTGAGTGCCAAAGCTGTCTTGGAAGAGTGTCTCGTCGTCACGCACGTGTGTGGTGTGTTGTCCTCGCCGTCATGATCAGCCCGGTCGTTGGCTCTGACTCAGAACTCGCGATACTCGGGAGCAGACACTGCGAAAAACATCTCCCCCAGGTAGTCAAACATTGGACAACTCCCTCACTCGAAAGCGCTATCGAGTCGAGCTCCACATTCCAACAGCGCTGGAGTATCATGCTCCCGATTTGACGAAACGTGAGAACGCAAACTTCAACTTGGGATCTTTAGGGCGCCATCTTCGGAGCCAAGCGCCCATTAGCCACGAATAGAAACACCTGCGGATCCGCTTCGATTCCTCGAAATTCCGCAACGCGAACGGCCACGCACACGCGTCGGTTCACCTCTCCCAAGACCCCGTGTAAAGCGACGCGCCTTCTCATTCCAGGGGACCGCATTCGGCACGGCAAAGAGCGATGGCGCAACGGCAGCAGCGCGAGGCGAGCGACGAGTGGGAGCTCGTCGCGGCCAACGAGGTCCACACCATCGATGCGGTCAAGCAGGAGGGCAACGCGCTTTTCCAGCAGCAGCGATACTTTGACGCGATCCAACTGTATGCACGAGCACTCTCGCAGTTGCCGCCGGTTGACGCCGCGCACCTCACTCACGAAGACATCGAGTGTCTCGAAAACCTCGAGGTCGCGGTGCGCCTGAACCGCGCACTCGCGTATCTTGAGCTGCAGGACGCGAACCTGCTTGCGTACGCCGATGAGGACTGCTCAGTCGCGCTCGCACGGCAGCCGCTCTGTGTCAAGGCATTCTACCGTCGCGCGCTCGCACGCGAGCGCTTGGGCAGAATCAAGGTGTGTCAAAGCCATCCAAGTCTCTTCACCATTCGCTCAACTCGAGCTGACGGAATGTTGCTTGTCTCTGGAAAAAACGTAGGACGCGCTATCTGACGTGGAGAGAATGCTTGCCTTGGAGCCGGCGAATCCGCCGGCGCTTCAACTGATGGCGCGGTTGCAGGAGGCGTTTTCCAGCCAACAGATCCGAGACGAGCCCATCGAGAGTGAGCTATCGGCCGCTCTAAAGCAGCAGTGCTCGATCTCAAAGCAGTTTCCGGCGCACAAGCCAGAAAAGACAGCTGTTGATGCGCCGACCGTCGCGTATGACGTCTGGAATGCACTGCAAGACGAAGAGAAACGTCTCCGTGACGAGGTCTTCAAGCAATCAGGCGCTATGAAGAGCCGTGCGAGCACATCCACACATAAGAAGACCCGTGCCAACGCGAGGCCTGCTGATAGTGTTTCCCGTGAAAAAGATGCTGCTGACGAGGTGCGAACGAAGACGGATTCGATGTGGGCTGCACTCCTGCAAGAGGAGACTTCGACAGTCGAAAACATCTACAAGAAAAAAGCCGGAGCAGCGACGCACACAACAGAGATGGGTAAGCACAAAACGAACTCAGCAGCCTCTATTCATCCCAGTCGGTGAATGCTGGCATTTGCAAGCGCGATCGCCGAAACCGAAGGCCGCAACCACCACATAGATCGTGCTTAGCTGGATTCAGCAACGTGCATCGAGTGCAACTCCATTTCTTTTCCTGAGGCTTGTCTTCCTTGGTAGACAGCGGTTCGCTTTCTTTCATGTCCATGTCGATGATGGACGCTTCCGATGGTCTTGGCGGAAACTGCGTGGGGGAAGACGCCATCAGCAAAGAGGCTGCAGGTGCTGACTGGTCTTCCGAGGCTGTCGGCATATCTTCCTCTTCGTCCTCGTCAATCAGCGCAATGATTCGACGCTTTTTGTGTGATGGACTTGTCTCTCCTGAGCTATTACTTTGACTGCTTTTCAACGCACAGGGCTCACCGGGGAAAGACCGTTTGGATGGCAATGTCGAGGTTGCTACCGCAGATGCCGTGGGTCGCCTGTTGTTTTGCACATCAGGAATGACTTCGAAGTCGGAGTCGTCCTCACTTTCGGTATTCGCCACGGTGTCGTTCGATTTCTGACTCGACTTGTCTTCATTTGATGGCGGGCGGCTTGAGTTTTTGGGTTGTGCCTTTTCAGGATAGGTAATCTCACCCTCATCTTCCTGCTCCTCTTTCTCGCTCTCACTCTCGCTTTCTCCGGAGTCGAAGTCGTCAGATTCGCTGTCGCCGCCGTCGTCAAATTCATCTTCATCGATCTCCTCAATCTTCGGTGCCTTCTTCGCTTTTAAGCCCTTCGACTTTGCTCTCGCTGCATCGGTTGCTCTCTGTTTCGCGGCTGCAATCTTCTCCAGGCGCTTACGTTTGCGCTCTTCCTCGCGCTCATTTTCTTGCTCTTCGTTTTCACCCATGTGAAAGTCTTGGAGCAGTTGCCAGTCCACACGGCAGCTGAACGCGAAGCTGACAAGATCTTCACGCAAGCCTTCGATAGCACGCTGCATAATCTCATCGTCAACTGAGTCGTAAGCACGATGATGCCCCCAACTGTTCAAATCTTCCTCGGGTGGCATGCCGATCTGTGGATGGTAATGCTTTTCGCTATTGGCAAGCGCTGTTTTCTCACTTGTGCTCCCTTCCGTATCGCCGTCAATTTTTTCCTCATCGCCCTCGTCGTCGTTCTCATCGTCGATCTCGATCACATCCGATGTAATAATCGGCGAGTTATCCCCAGCGTTTCTCCACCGACAGCGATCGCACTTGAGTTGGTCGTGTGTGTCCGACATGGTTTCTTTGTTGAATACAAAGAGCCGCTTGAGGTCCTTCGATGATAGCGAATTTACCTCCTCCTTGTCGTCCACGATATTCTGCAACCCTTCTTTAGAGAGTTGGCGCTGAAAAATCTTTTCCTCCAATGTACCAGTCGCGAGAAAACGATACACGAAGCACATCTTCTTCTGCCCTTCTCGCCACACACGGGCGGCAGCCTGTTTGTCGGTTGCTGGGTTCCAATCGGGATCAAACAGCACAAGGCGATTCGCTCCGATAAGATTCAGACCGCAGCCGCCGGCCTTGCTGGATAGTAGGAACGCGAATGAGTTCGTCGTGGGGTCGTTGAATGTGTCCACCAGGTTTTTCCGCTTCTTCGCCGAAGTTGTGCCGTCGAGTCGAACGAATGGCATCTGACGTTCACGGCAGAGCGAGGACACGACGTCCAATGTTTGAGTATAGTTGGACACAATCACGATGCGGTCGTTGGAATGCTTACGCATCGCTTGCATCAGCCTGTCCAGCAGCAGGAATTTACCAGACCACTCCGGATGACACGTCCGATCATGACCAGAACGACCGCGGTAGCCTGTGACAGCCGACGTATTCGATGAGGACGATGTAGCAGACGCGAAAAAGCGAGAGCATCCGTCGAATCCAGCCAGCTTTGTGTTGCTCTTGCCCGACTCATCGAAGATCAGCAATGGATGGTTGCACAGCTTCTTGAGCGCCGTGATGGAAGAGAGAACGTTGGCGCTCTCCTTTCGCATCATGTCACGGAACGCGCTGGACTGTAAGAAGTGCAGATACAATTGCTCTTGCAGGGGCGACAGTGGGCAACAGATGACTTGCATGAGTTTCGGCGGGAGGTGCTTGGCGTTCAGAATGTTGCCTCGACGAAGGATGAACTGGTTCACGATCTCACACAACATAGCAGAGCAGGCTTGGGCAATCTCTTTGTCTTTGTCGGTCGAATCAGGTTCACGACCCACAAGGATCGGACCAAGATATTGCTTCCGAAACTCACTGGTGGTGCCAAGGATGTTTGGGTTGGTGAAGTCCACCATCGCGAAGAATTCTTCCAGGTCATTCTGCATGGGCGTGCCGGACAAAAGAACACGCTTGCGGCACGTAAGTGATGCCAATGCACGATTAATTTGCGAGCTTGCGTTCTTCAGGCGATGCGCTTCGTCACAAATGAGCAAATCGCAGCAGTATGGGGCGTCGTGGAAGCGTTGAGCGTGCATACGGAAGGTCTCATACGAGATGATGAGCACTTGCGGCGCGTTGGCCGCGAGCGAGCCGGAGAGCGACGGTTTGCTGCCTTCGATGAACTGGCGAATGCCTTTGATCACGGCATCGCGGTTGGCCTCAAACAGCGCCACAGTCTTGACGCGTCCGTGGAGCCACTTGATGATCTCGTCGTCCCAGTTTTTGACGAGCGACGTCGGACACACCACGACCGCACGGCGACAGATCGGCGTCTTGTCGTGCGACATCGACGTCTTGAAGAGCGTGTACATGAGCGTAATACTTTGCAACGTCTTACCCAATCCCATATCGTCGGCCAGAATGCATCCTTCTCCTTCAAAGCCTCGAATCGTTGCGACGCAATCGAACATGAACTGGACACCCTCGCGCTGATGAGGGCGCAGAAACTTGCCCACGATCTCCGGAACGACGACGCGCAGCGCAGGGTCCTCTTCGCTTTGCCAGAGCACGAGCGGCGGGGGCGGCGGAGGCGCATCAGGCGCGGGTGGCGCCGCAGGCGGCTCGTCCACGACTTCGTTCGGGTGCTGGTTTTCGAGTTCCGCGAGTGAGTCGTCGTCCACGTCTTCGAGCTGAACGGGCGGCAGGTCGTGCTTGACCATGGGCTTGATCGCTGTTCCCCACCGTCGCCGCATGCCGAGCGTCTTCACGCGCAGCAGCCGCTCGCTCTCGCCCGTGCGGTTGGCCTCGCACGGCGACTTGAACTGCTGCTTGAGCTTCTCGGCGCGCTCCTCGGCGGGCACCGTGAAGAACGAGAGCACGGGCAGCCGCTTGATCGCACTTAGTCCGTCGCCGGACTGCAGCAGGCGGCGATTCCGCGCAGCAGCATCGTCGTCATCGTCGCCGGGTTTGCTGGCAGCGCGCGCCGGCGCCGTGCGTTTCTTAAAGGGCACGACGAACGGCTTGAACGGGGCCGACGGCTGGGACCCGTTGTGCGGGCGGCGGCGCAGCAGCGACATGCACGCAGTTTACCTTGGCGTCTACAGCTTCTGGTGCGTGAAGGGAGACGAGGGGACGATGGAGGAGCAGGCGACACCTCGGCGCATCCACTGTGGGTTGTTCCAGGCTTCGCGCGTTGCGGATGGCGTTCAAAAGGGGAAAGCGCGCGGAAGGCAGTGAGACCATCACTCTGGCTAGGAGTGCAATCTATGTGGACCACATGAATTACTCATTAGTGTGTACAACATAGTGAATGGGGGTGGCTCGCATGCGAGACAGCATCATAAATCCAGCCAAAGCTCTCCAAAATCCAGACAAAACCCTCAAAATCCAGACGCACCATGCAAAGTCCAGTCCTGGTCTGGTTGATCCAGTGGAAACTCAAGCATCTCCAGATGCACCGCCGAAAGTCCATCGCCGGCGAAGCTGATTGGATTCACAGTGCCCTAGTCCTAGCGGACGGGTGAAAGCATAGTCAGGGCGTACAACCGTCCACAAACGAGTGGCACAAACGAGTGGCTCGCTCGAAGCGCTTCCGACAGCACGGTGTATGGCCTGCTCGTCGAGTTTCCGCCTCACGCCTTTTGTCTGACACGACGAAAATGCCGGGTCCTGGCTGCTTCCCGTACCAGTGGGTGACGCTCTCAAATGACAGCTCGGAGATTGAGATGGAGTGTTTCATCGACAAGCAGAAGCGTTGGCTGAAGAAAGTGAGCCAGCACGAGGCATGTCAAGTTTGTCCGGTGCGGCATACCGAGCACACACAGCACTACGCCATCTACAAGTGCAAATCGGCAACATGCGCAGAGGCTGCTCGCGGTGCGCGTGCTCTCCCGTGCTCGTGGTTCGTTCGTACCACGCTGTGTGACCTGACCAAGCGAGGCTCGATTGAACAGAACGGTCAGCACATCTCCTCAGCGCCAGACGAGGCACTCACCAAGCTCAACTTCACGATGAAGCGCTTCATTCGCGACAAGGTCAAGGACAAGTTCAAGCCCTCGCGCATTCTGAACGCGATGATCGACGCGGGCTTCTTCTCGACGGACGCATCGTCGTTCAAGGGGCCTGTCACGGGCTACGCTAACCGATACCGGACGCGCGGACTCGGCGACAACAACAGCGTCGATGCCATGGAAGCTCTACTCGCGAACCGTCAGTACCACGCCGGCCTTCCGGAGGACGCAGCGTTCGGCTTCGGCTTCCCAACAAACGATTCGGGCAAGCCGTCGTTGAGCACTGGCACGAAGTCGCCTGTACTGATCGGGTTCGCAACCAAGCACTCTCTCCGCAATCTGCACCTTGCAGAGCAGTATCCGCTCCACGTTGACGCGACGTTCAAGCTCAACACGGCTCGTTTCCCGCCCATCATCATCGGTGTTTCGGACGTACGACGCCAGTTCCATCCTGTCGCGTTCTTCATCGTGTCCAACACTCGCCAGCCGCTGCTCGAGGAGGTCTTTCGAGAGACGTTCAAGATGTATCGGACCGTGACCGGAAACACGGCCAAGATCGGCTTCACCATGGCCGACGCGGACTTGGCGCAGAGGAACGCACTCGATGCCGTCGTCACGCAAGACCTGAACCAGTCCGTACCACCGGTAAACTTGATGTGCTTCTTCCACGTGATGCAGAACGTGCGCAAGTATTTGATGTCCGTGCCCAAGGGGCTCCATCCCAGCGTCATGAAGCGCGTGGTATCGCATCCACTACGCCCGTTCAGAGGTCGAAATTGACAATCGCGTTCATGAAGCCATTCAAGACTGGAAGGACCAGCCCGCCCTCCGAGACTACGAGCGTCTCTTCTCTCAGCAATGGCTTTGCGGTCGGTTCACGCGTTGGCAGTGCTTCAACACGCCAGAGGGCTATGCCAAGACGAATAACCCCGTCGAGAAGTTCAACAAGGAGATCAAGCGGGACTACACCCTTCGCTCGCTTGTCTCAGTCAACGCGCAAGCCCAGGCGTTCTTCGACATGTGCTACCATCGTGCGTGCCGCGCGAGACCGTTCGCCACCACCCCCAAGCCGTCAGAAAAGCAAGCCGCTCGCTATCGCGCGTTGGAGAGGCAGGGGCGCGGCCGCTCTACCGCTCTTCCGTGACCTTCATGCTTGAGGGTGGCGATCGCAAGCTCTTCCGTGTGATACAGCATGGTGTAGACACGCCTAATCCAGCGCGCAAGACGCCACTGACGACAATCGAAGAACTCGACAAAGCTGACGAAGCCATGGAGATCCAAGATCAACCGCGCGTTGGCTGGTTTGTCGATGTTGACGCAGGCTCGTGTGAGTGTCGAAACCGGCGGAAGTTTGGGTACTGCGTTCACCTCATTGCGGCTCGGATTTACGAAGACCTCGTCGTTGAAGGGTGAAGACCACGCGCACGTTCGCCGTTCAAGGTAAGCCGCCGAAGCCGGGCAGACGCCCTCAGGTAGGCCATGCTCTCGCGATGGAGTAGATTGGAACACACACGACAAGAACGCAGTGAGTTTTGACAGCTTCCATTACGGCTTAGTGCTCTAAACGAAATATATGTCCCTTTGCTCTACAACTGATCTTCGTACTCATCCAAGATGCGGCCATCCCGAATGTGACGTCTGTAGCGTGCGACGGTCGGAGCAGAGACTCGAAACGCTCTCAAGAAGGCACCCTTGCACACGCGGCCAACGAAAGGCAGATAGTAGCGGAACCGCTTCCGCTGCCCTGTTGAGCGAACCCGTCGAGGCTGAGACTCTTGCGCCGTCCAAAGAATCGAGAGAGCGGTGACAAGGGAGACCCTCTTCTCCGTGCGTCTCAGCGAGCGCACATGAGCAATCAGCATCTCCAGCCCCCCAGCCTTCCCAACAAGGCATTCACCGCATGGGTCCGCCCGGATGAGATCGACGACTGCCTCCATTAACCCGAATTCATCGCTGTCATAATCCAGGCTACTCATGTTGAAAGAGCGACTGTAAAGAGCAATGAAAGAGGTTGCTGCCTCTGGGCACAGGCCTCTCTGGCTATGAACCGCTAAGGATCCGCCAGCCAGTCAGGATGTATCAGTTGCAGGCCACGAGATGCGCAAACAAACCAATCAGAACACTTAACGGCCGAGGACGCGATATCAAAAAACCTGATACGTTATAGTAATACATACCGGTTACATATGAGTGCAAAGGACCACGAAAATGGAACTTGGGAGAGCGAAACGGTGCATGAATGGGCACGACGGTTTTGGTCTCTACCGCAGAGCGTTGGGGAGCGCGAGCGGGCCTCGGAGGCATTCCGTCAAACGCCATGTCGTCCGCCGAGCCAGCCCAGCAGCCCCAAGAGCAGCTCTCCGAGCGCGAGAGGTTTTACCGCCTCTGTCGTGCCCATATCGTCGCCCGAGACGACGGTGGCTACATCACGGCGCAGGCGGCCCGCCTCTTGCTCAAGTATGTGAAGGCATGCTTGGCCAAGCTCCCAAAGCGCAAGCGCGACCTGGAGGAGGTGACGCGCAAGGCGATCGACAGGTGCCCTGTGCGTCGCGTCGGTCTTGACGCCCTCGAGCAGTACGAGCTGGTTATGCGCAGCAAGGAGTACGCTGTAAGCGCAACCGGGGACGAATTCGGGTACAAGAAGCTCCTCGAGGAAGCCATAATCGACGGCGTCCCTATGGTACGTGTGGAGTGGGAACCCACATGGGAGCCCGTTGCTAACATCCCCAAGAGTGCGATGAAAAAGTATCGCGACAAGAAGCGCGGCAAGCGCGCGGTCAAGGGCCGCGGTGTTACGGCCGTCTCGCGTGCGAAGAAGGCGGTCAGCAACGGCAAGAATGCAAAGGGCAGCAAGCGCAAGTAGGATTGGCGACAGTCTAGATCACCATAATACATGTATGGTCTTCTCTTGGGCACTGTTAGTGAGCGTCGTATTTTGGCTTCGAACGAGTTCGCGGTGCATCGATGTGGTCACGCTTTGCAGCTCCGACCATGTCTGTCCAGCCACGCCTTACGGCTTCAGCCTTCTGCGAGCCACGCCTTTCGGCTCCGGCTGTAATCGCACGCCACGCCTTTCGGCTCCGGCATAGACACTCAATCACGCCTCGCGGCTCCAATCGAGTTCGATCTGCACATGCTGCCCTCGTGTCGATGGCCGAGAAAATACTGCGAATGAAAATGGAGAAGGTCGATTATAGGATCAAAATGGAGTGTATTGAACGAGTACGATACATGTCTACAAACAAACGCATAAGAACCGAAAAACACAGTTAGTATCAGGTGATTAAATTCGCCATGGGAGAGGGGAGGAGCGTACCAGCGGGGAGGAGGGGGCTGGATGTGTGGGTGTTGGCTTTGGCAAGCGCGAGGGCTCGGCGTGCGCGAGCGCGTGGCGTCGGTGGCGCGGGTCGTGGGCGTGCGTGTGGGCCTTGGTGGCGCGGGTCGTGAGCGTCGGCGGTGCGGCTCGTGGGTGTGGGTGTGGGCGTGGGTATGGGGCGTCGAGCGCAGCTAGTGGGGGTCGGCGAGCGCGGCTCTTGGGTGTGGGTGTGGTCCTCGGCGAGGCGAGCGCGTGGCTTCGGCGGTGCGGCTCGTGGGCGTTGGCGCGGTCGAGACCATCGCGGCCAGCAGCAACTCGTGTGGTTGAGGAGGAGGGGGCTGGGCACGACCTTGATGATGGAGTCGGGGCGCTCGGCGGTAGCGTGCGTCGTTGGGCGGGCGCGTGGAGCCTGAGAGGGAGAGGTGAGAAAACCGAATGAGCACCTCATCTCCCTGTGCCCAGGCTAGGGTCCAGCCCCCCAGTCGGGGAATCCGACGCTGTCCAGTGGCTGTGAGCGGATCCGCTCTGAGTGGATGGGATTCGAGCGGATCCGCTCACGACTGTTCCACTGGGGGTAGGTCCGTCTGGAGAAGCGACTGGCCGTCTGGATTTTCGGCAACTTCGTCTGGATTTTGGCAGTTCTCTAGCGTAGCGTCCGTCCGTCGCTTGGGAAGCTGTGTCTCTCCACGAGAATGATGGCGAGCACTCGGCCAAGCGCGATGAAGCGTGGTTCACATCATCCCAGCCTACACCACATTACTCACCTCTTTATCTCGTAAGCGACATGGAGAAACTCAAAAACTACCCAAATAAAAGGATGTCGCTTCCGAGATGAAATGCACGGAAATCCCTTCATTAGAGGGCTGTGACAAATGATGGACCTAGAATGTCACTCCACCTCAAAATGGGGTCGTGCTTTGGTCTGGTGGTTTGGAACCGACCCTCCCATGCTGCAGTGCCGGGTTCAAATCCCCCAAGTGAACGATGGCTCGGCCTATTGATGTTCAGAGGGTCAGTATTCTATTTCAAGGGGCCGCGCAGGACACAGGGTGTTTTTGCCAGATTTTGCAATAACAACTAAATATATTGGACTCCG
>JAADWV010000216.1:0-50832 GCA_023336295.1 Pythium folliculosum
CCCCCCCCCCCCCATCCTCATCGTTCTCACACCAGCAGCATGCTGTCATAGCGGACATTATCGGCTTTGCCATCGTGGTCCCAGTCCACTGGATGCACCGCCAGAAGCCACTCCAGCGCGACCAGCTCAGGCGTGGGCTCGTCAGCGTTTGGCGCACGCTCGAGAAGAGCCTCTACCTGGGCAGCTTGTGTCGCGGCTCGCGTCTTCCGTGGCATTCGCCGCCGCGTGGTTGTTGAGGCTACGTCCGTCCCATCATATAGTACCTTCCGCTTCCGCTTCGTTGGTTGCGACCCTACGGTCCCCTCAAGTGGCAATCGCTCGGGTTCCTCTCCGCCGGCGGTCGCGTCACTTTGCGTGGAGTGGCGGGCAATGCGCTGTCTGTATTTCTGCGCGTGGGTCATGGTCTGTCGCGTGGTTCGCGTCGCGACGACCTGGGCGATCAGCTTCCACGGCCCGCGCGGGTACATCTCGAGCCCCGTGAGAAACCTCTCGTGCTCTTCGTCTGTCCAGGCCGAGCCCTTCCTCGTTGGCACAGGGGTTGAGGAGACAGCGACAGCAGCCGCCGAGGTGGAGGGCGGCAGCCGGATCACTTGCTTGCGGTGGATCGGCGATGGCACGATCGGCAAATCGTCGCCGAAGAACTGTCGCTGTACGCTGGCGGTGATCGTCATCGTGGGAGGAAGCGTGAGAGAAGATATCTGAGCTCTCGGCTCGCCACGCGGTAGGACCGAGCCGCTCCAAATTGGGGAGTCGTGCTTCAAGTACGTGTGTCCGTCTCCGCGTGCCCTGCCTCCGCGTGGGTATAATGGGTCCAGTGCTCATCACGTGCGTCAAGACCTTCGCACCCATGCGCACGTCCACTAGGTAGCCCGAACTTCAGCCGTGGGATGCGTCCAGATCACTTCTGCCCAATGGCAAGCGAGCACGGGCAGAGCGACAAGGTGCCATAAGTCTGGAAAAAAAGATGGCCAGTGGCTTCACGACTGGCCCGATTTTCCACGGCTTAGCGGATCCTCTGCTGCCTGGATACGTATTGTCCGAGAGGCGTTTGTGAGGCTGTGTGGTGTTGGTGGCAACAGTCTGCATTGAAGGCAGAGAGTCTACAGGACTTTTCACTAAACATACAATGAGAGGCACAGCGAGATAGCCTTGCAACCTGCCAGTCCAGGAAACAACGGAAATGCCCAGCGCACCAAATGATTTGGGCGTACGTACCTACCTTCAATCCAATTCACTGAACCGACTGCCAGTGCTATGGAGAGAAACACCGGCATGACTGGGTCCGGTTATCAACCACTAATCAACGCGCAGCAAACACTCGCTTACCACGACGTCCGTCGACCTTCTTGAAGCTGGTGCGGAATTGGTCGGGTGGTTTGTGTACACACGTTGGCTGTGTACGAATCGAAGGAATCTAGCAGGCGGCTGTGGATGGCGCTTTGCCCGTGAATCAGACTGTGGGTAAGGCGTCGGCAACGTAAATGCCAACTCAGTACTGACATCTGAAGATGTGCTGAACGCTTACAGCCACACATCTACGGTACGATTCACTCTATGCGCTCGGTCCGGTTTCGCAGCCAGCGCTTTGTGTAGAGAGCCGTCGCAAAATCAAATGGTCAAGCACCTCGACGTGAGACAGGGGAAGGCCGGATTTCTGGTAAACATACACTCCGAAGAGATCTCAGTTAGGAGTGATGGTCCGTCTCTTGCAACGCCTCCCTGCTGGAAACGAATGGGAACTGTGGGGCTGCGGATCTACCGCTGCGCGAACACCAATGAATGGAAATCCGAGCAAAGTATGATTAGAGGAAGTGGGGCAATTAGTGTTTAGGTACTAAAGTTTAGCGTACAAGTTTTAGTAGTTCAAAAGTTTCAAAAATGGGCGCGTGCGTTTGCTGTCGCGTGTCGGATAGTTGGTTGATTCGCAGGTACCTTACCACGCCTCACCTTGGAGCTGGCAATCATCGGCCAGGTCCGCCAGCAGGCCCCAAATGTGGTGGTCGAGATGCTGGGACTCGGCCTCCATCGACATCATCATTGGTTCAACGGCCGCACACGCCGTGTGGCCCTCGGTCTCGGGGCTCAGCAGCGACATCAGGATGCGCAAGTCGAGCTCATCAAGCTCGGCAGTTCCCGCCGCGGCACCAATATCCTCGAGGAGCTCTTCGTCCGACGATGAAAGCTGTGTGCTCGGAGAATTGACTTCGACGGGCGGTAGGCTGCGGACCGTTTCTTGGAGAAGCGTGAGGCTCGGGTTGGCCGCGCGGCCGTGCGCATCCCACAGCGCGTTGACTTCGTTGGCTCGGCGCGTCATGCGCTCGCGGTACTTCTGCGCGTGGGTCATGGTCTGGCGCGTCGTGCGCGTGCCGACGAGTGCGGCGATGCGGCTCCAGGGCCCGTTCGGGAACATCTCGAGTCCGCGCAGGAACTTGTCGTGCTCGTCGCGGCTCCATCGGCGCGTCTGGCGCTGCTTCGAGTCGTTGGAGGCCATGTTGTGTGTATATGTGTGTGTTGTGAGGTACAGGAGTTGCTGTGGAGGAGCAGGTTCGTGAATGAACGTTGAAGCAGAGGTCAATTTCGAGCAGCCGCGCGCGTCCCGTGGGGCCAACAGGGGTCACGCAGGGTGGGTGCACTTGTCGCCGGACGCGCGTTGCGCAGCCGTGCCCCGATCGTTGCGTCCATGTTCGCGAGAGTACTGTAGTTGCGCCACAGAGCCTTGCATGAATTGAGAGACTCGACTTGGCGACTCGGTGGACAATAGCGAAGCCACTATCCTCGAGAGGAGTTCACGAAGTTTGGCTTCGGATTTTATAGCTAGGGTTTAGAGACACACATAACGGTGTCAGAGTGATGGTCGCTTACTGGTCTCAGTCGGTCTCAGTTGCGCGAGTCAAGGAATTCCCTGAGTACTGGGTGCATTGTCTACGGCTGGGTCCAAAGTCCAAATGCGACCCACGGAAAACGACATTGAGAAACCTGTGGCCAGTGCCAGATGGGCTCGACTTGACTAGATTTCGTGGCCAGCTGGGAACCCAAAATCGGTAAAAATTTGCGGACAGCACAGCGCGCTGCCACATTGCGACTCGGGATTTCGAAGGAACCCAAATTATTTTCTTGCTGAAAACTTTCTAATACACGCAGCCAAGCCGCGACAAGCGAGTCTGCGAAACACAACTCGTGAATCGCGAATCACAAAAACTGAGTTAGGTTGCGTGTAATTTCGCTCACCCAATTTTGGACCAAGAAGAATACGTGACATACCGTACACGCAACGAGGAAACGAGCTCATCATGTCCATCAATTGAATTAGGTGAGGTTGCTGCATGAAATTTTTGGGCGGGAGGAGAGTCGTTTCGGTACAGCATCTTGGGTGTGGTCTCAGTGCAACTAATACCAGGTAAACGACATGCACGCCGAGGCTTCTTGCTTCTATACCACGCTGTGCTGGTCAGGACCTGGCTGCGCGGGCGAGTAGATCATGGTCCACGCGTGGCCGTGGTATCCGACGCTGCGGGTCTCGTAGATTCCAGGGGTGCATGAGTGCGCGGGCTCCTGGAAGAGCGCGAGCAGTGCGTGGCTGTCGTCGCGCGAGAGCGGCATGGGCGATGCCGCCAAGGGCATCGGTGAGATTTCAAGGGCTGGTGCGGACAACGCCTGGTTCCAGACCGCGTCAAATTGCGCATCCAGGCTGTTTCGCTGGATGCCATCGCGCTTGGTTGTCGATCTGTTCGCATCCGTTGGACGTCGCTTGGCCTCACGAGATGCCGACTCTGTCGCCTTGGGGGGCGTTGTCGGTGTCGACCTCTTTGTCTTCGTGTCGGGCTCGGCAGCTGCTCCTTGTCGATTGTGCTGGCGACCGATTTTCTGACGGTACTTTTGAGCGTGGGTCATAGTCTGTCGCGTCGTGCGCGTGCCGACGTACTCGGCCACGAGCTTCCAGGGCCCCGTCGGGTACAGTTCCAGTCCTTGCAGGAAGCGCTCGTGCTCGGCCTTGGTCCAGGGCAAACCGATGCGGCGCTCGATCATCGTGGCTTCGTCCAGCGGGCTGGTCTGCGACGACTCGACGCGAATCACGCGGTGCGAGCTGGAGGTGGACGACGAGCCGAAGAACTGCTCTCGCACGGAGCTCGAGATGACCATGGTGCTGTAGGCGGTGTTGTTGTGCGAGCGGAGTTGTTGCTGTGGTAAATCGCCGAGTGATGCTCGAGTTCTCACCCCAACGAGTTCGCTGCGTGAGGCGGTTTTTGTCGGCGGGGACATCCGATGGCTCGCCTTTCCGCCTGTGTGAACAGTTTGAAACGACCCTGAGCAACACACAATCGGTGGCAGTGATATTCCCACACGCTGGGACAACTTGGAGCTGCTCTTCCTCCTTCGATTATTTTCAAACGGGATTGTTGTCGACTTGGTGCCTGTGGGAAAACCACATACCATATCCTGAGCTCCTGAGAAGCTTCCTCCAACCAGATCCTCTGCTCTCTCTGCTCTGTACAGTACTGGATTGAGGGCGCGCGGCCCGCGCGATCGTAGGTTTCTCGACCATCGAAGGACGTGGGAACAGCATATCAGCGCCGAGTGTCCCACTGCTGAGCTGGCGCGCTGAGGGCGAAGCGTCCTCGCGGGCGGCCCGAGCTAACACCATGAAAATGAGTCGCCAGTTGGCCACCAACTGGCAGTCTCTGAGCGCGAGCCTGTCGGATATTTCTCAGCCGGGGAAGTCGACGGAACGCGATACATGGCGTCCCAACTAACGCACCAACCCGACACGCGGTTCTGTGGGATACCTGGCGACGACCAACTGGTCGTGGCTCACTGGGGAGCCATCCAACAATAAACTTCACATGTCAGTAACAAGTAAGTGCTGGCATCCGTCCTTCGTCCTGTGTGGCGGCGATCCTAGACACGTACGTGTACGGGTTCTCGAAAAAGCATCTTCGTGTGGCGGAATTCTACATTCGTACGACATCCAAGCAACAATCCAAGACCATCACTCTCGTTAAGCAACACGGTTTTTCCCAGAAAGAACCAGACTGGACTCCTTGGGCGGCTGCATACAAACCGCAAGGTGTTTTCTTTTTTTCTTCTTCTTGAGGTTCAAGACGCGGGTAGGGTACGCCTGCCCTTTGCGCAGTATACTTTGTTCCATATCAAATTCTTTTTTGTACGTTCCGCCACGCTGATTGGCGGATCATAAACTGACGTAGCGGCTACTAATGAGGGTAGGTCCGCTCCATCTCACCTTCTTCCTCAGCCGAGAAGCCGAGAAGCTCCGCGGTTCTGGTTTTTTTCTTCTTTTGTCGCTTTCTTTCTTCGCTCCCCCACACCACTTCACGATCCGCCAGCTACGGAGCACTACAGTTCCCGTCAACCGCCTCTTTTGTTGCATGAAGCTCACGCGAAAATGATCTCCACGCTCGCGTTCGCCAACACCATCCAGCTCTACGCCGAGCCGAGCGCGCGCCGGCTCTTCAAGGCCCGCCACCGCGAAATGGACACGCTCCAGATCCGCGCGCAGTCGCTCACCGAGAGCGTGTCGATTCAGTCGTCGCACCACCCGCTTGCTGTGCGCTTGCGCTTGCGCGGCAGCTGCACGGTGTACATGTTCCACTTGCGCTCGAGCGCGATGCCCAAGCCGCCGGTCGCGGACTCGGAGGCCTCCGCGGCGGACGACGAGTGGCTGCTCACGCGGCGGTACAGCGAGTTTGCCGCGTTCCGCGACGTGATGCTGCGCCACGTGCGCCAGTGGGAGGAGAAGATCGAGGCCAGCGAGCACAAGATCCACTCGCGCGAGTTCGAGCTCGTGTCGAACGCGCTGCGTCGGCCCATCACGCCCAACTTCCCGCGCAAGCACGTACGCGGCGACAACGACGCGATAGTGTGCGAGCGACGTCGCGGACTCTGCGCGTTCGTGCGCATGCTGCTGGACGCGTACGCCGACATCTCGGTCTATCTGTTCCACAACCCGCACATGAAGAACGAGGACAACGGCGCCGGCAAGCTGCTGGGTTTGATTTACGAGTCGCTCGAACAGTTTCTGCAGGTGCCAGAGGCGCAGAAGGCGCTCGAACGCCGCCAGCTCGCAGCAGTATTGGCGCTGGAAGACGTACAGTTCACGAAGAGCGATGAAGAGGAAGGCCCCGACCACGCCGAGCGAACGTGCTGCATCTGTCTAGACGACTACGACTGTGGTAATGACGACGACTGCGGACTCCAGTTTTACGGCGAGCTGGAGGAGAGCCAACGGGAAGCTCTCGCGCGTGACAAGATGGTCAAGCTGCCGTGCGGCCACCACTTCCACGAGGACTGTGTGATCGAGTGGTTCAACACGAGCGTGACCTGTCCGCTGTGCCGCAAGCTGGTCGTTTCCGACGAAGAAGAAGAGGCGGGCGAAGGATCGACGGCTGTGCAAAACGCCTAGTATATCTAACGTAATAAATATCCAAGGTTCAGCCGCAGCAGTGTGAATACTTCTCAACTCGACAACATTCCAAAACATCTCGTGAATGCTCTGTTCTGTTGTCATTGCCCATGTAGTGAATATCTTCAACTGATAGCACAGCGTTCACAAGTACAACGTACTGCAGGACAGTGGATACGATGCGTGGAATTGATGCAGCCCAACAGTTGCGATCCTATTGAGGGCACCTTGTAATCGATTCTTACATGGCGAAGAACACAGTGACGCCCATCGCGATAAGCGCCGGGACAGCAAGACGAAGCGCCGCGGAGCCGCTAGCGGGGGCTGGCGCAGGCGCCTTGCTCGCCGCAGCCTTGGGGGCGGTGGTCGGCGCGACTGACTCCACCGCCACGGTATCGATATCCGTGTTCGACGAGCCCGAGCCCGAAGAGGTCGTGGTGCTGGACGACTCCGACTTTTGCGTAGCAGTAGGCGCGTCCGTGGACTTGGGCGCCTCCGTGGTCTCCTTCGGCTTCTCGGTCGGCGGAGCCGGCGTCGTCGTCGCGGGGGCAGCGGTCGTCGGCGCGGGGGTCGTCATCGACGGCGTCGCCGTGAGCTGGTCGGTCTGTGTGCCCTCAACGATGACATTGGTCACCTCTGTGATCGTGGCGTCAAAGTCGAGCAGCTTCTGCGCGTCTACGTTCGGCTCCTTGGTGAGTTTGAGCAGTGTGTTGTAGGTCTGCGTGTCGAGCTGCTGGAGCTTCGCCTTGCGCGCGGGCGTGTCCATCTTTACCCACGAGTCGACATCGAGCGGGATGCCCTCGACACAGGCCTTGAGCGCCGGCACCTGCTGCGTGAAGCCATTGACACGCTTGAACAAGTCAGCGAGGCGGTTGAGGTAGACGTTCTGCGCGATGACGCCGACGAGCGCGACCACGAAGAGCAGGAGGAGACGAGTGAAATTCATCGCGTGAGGACTGTCTTGGAGAGGTTGATGTGGTCCTTTCAAAGGGAAATGCAGAATAACCGCGTGGCTGGCTTGCGCAAGGCGGCCGTCCGAGTAAAGTAGAAGGGAGACCCCAGTGAACGGGCGCTGTACGATTTGATTTCCAGCGAGGGAACGGTGTGTGTGCCCAGACCCTGGATACGGTATTCTCCGTCTCGAATCCCTTGGCGCCATCCATCGGGATCGTACCCAAGGTCGGACGGCGCGCGAGAGTAACACCGTGGCAGTGGGTGAGACGGCGTCGTTGACTCGACAGGATGGACCTCGACGCGAATGAATGAGCTCATTACACGAGTAGCGTCGGTTCCTATGCAACCGCGGCCCAACAACAGGGCGGTGTTTATCAACGAACTGCACACCAGTGCACCTCTGTACAAACTCCATCAGTTCCGGGCGGCTGTAATACTCGAAGGCTCGACGCAATGCATCCATCCACAGTCAGCAAACGCGGGACACAATCGGCATCTGGCCGATCGGGCCGATCAAACCCAACAACCGCTGACCAGACGGTCTGCCGAGTCGGATGCGAAGTGCATGAGTGGATGCTCACTGAGGGCTCAGGCTCCTATCCGGATATGTGCTGCAACACAGTGTGGTTTCAAGGGCACTGCCAGTGCCCGCGTGAACTGTGCGAGACACCCACTGCACTAACACGGGCAGCGCATGACACATCGTGTTCAAGGCAAGGATTGCCAGAACTTGTGGTAATGAGCGAGAATTTATGACAATCCATTTTTACTGCCGACTGAGTGCCGTCCTGGGCCAGGACTCCGACCAGGAGCCTCCTGACAGGAGGGCTCTCAGGGCCCAGGTGGCGCAGTTGGGTGCAGTGGATTTTCGACACAGTCAAATGGGTGCAAGTGCAAACCGTCCCTCGGGGATAATTCCAAACAACACCGTCCATGGATCGGCTGGCTGACAGACGTCGCGTAACCCGGGCTCCAGCAATCCAGACAGGTCATATCATGCGCCAAGGACCCCCCAGCTGATCTCTCCACCCTTGCACTGTACAACTATGTGGGCGTGTTGCGCTCACGGCCTCTAATGACACATCCATTCGAGAGGGAGCCCGCTATCACACCATAGGATAGGCCTCGACAATCGCCCTCGTTGACCGAGTCGCCAGTCACCGTGGGAACTATGGCTTTCAATCGTTCATTCTCCAACTTGCGACCAAGCGCTCAAGTCCCCCTCAGCTAATCTCTCAACCCGTTAGAGATGTTCACGCCTCGCCTCGCCCTTGCCGCGCTCGCCTCGATTCTTCTCTCGGGACTCTCGTCGGCCGTGACGTTCAGCCCGGAGTTCCAGAAGACTATCGAAGCTAACCTTGCCAAGCTCAAGCAGGAGGTCCAGGAGTACCCGAAGCTGCAGAGTGCCGTGGACGGCATCCCTATGGACGCCGCCGGCTGGGCTGCGCTCTCGCGCGACGACATCGTCACGACGCTGCGCTTCTTCTCGGACCAGAAGGCCTCGGCGCTCAAGAACCTACTGGTCACGGACCCGGAGAACGCGAAGAAGGTCGAGCAGTTCTCGAACGACAGCTTCAAGTTCATCACGGACTTTGTTGACAACATCAAGTCGG
The DNA here is from genome assembly GCA_023336295.1 of Pythium folliculosum. Taxonomy (NCBI): domain Eukaryota; phylum Oomycota; class Peronosporomycetes; order Pythiales; family Pythiaceae; genus Pythium; species Pythium folliculosum. Next base: position 8,986 of record JAADWV010000216.1, read on the forward strand.
GCGCCTTCACGGTCGCGCCCGCTGCGTCGACGCCGGCACCAACCACGAAGGCGCCCGAGGCCACCACGGCGGCGCCGACGGTCACCACCGCTGTCCCGACTGCGATCTCGACGCCCGCGCCCTCGGCGGCCGAGGAGAAGGCGTCCGCGCCTGCGGAGTCGGCTGCCGCCAAGGGCAGCTCGGGCTCGGATGCTGGCTCGGCTGGCGCTGAGGAGGTGAAGCCCGTGACGACGACCAAGCCGGTGGCCAGCGCGACGCCCGCGACAACCAAGGCCTCGTCGGCCGCGGGCCTCGTGACGACCGTCGCCCCGGCGCTTGTGGGTGCCGTCACGGCCGCGTTCTTCACGATGTGCTAAACAGTTTTTGATTCAGCTGTTCGTGTCAGCAATGGTAGAACGTAGAAGAGATAGGTCGCAATATCTCGTCTTGGTTTGACACATCTGAATTTTCGGAGCTCTTCCCAAAAATGGCTACAGTATCAGAGCGTACTTATGCGAACTGAGCACATTGACCCACTAAGTTCGGCTGTGGTACATCGTACCACTCAACTGGTACAGTCTGATCGTCTCCTCGATCACACACCGGCCGTTCAAAGGAGCCGGTTCTTCCTCCCATCTTCAGCCTACTACTATAGCATCCTATCTCCACCTTCCGGAAGCATTCATAACGATAAACACTTGACTGAAAATACCATATATCAGTGATTCGGTTGTGACATCGAGCAAAGGAAGACAGTTCGCGCCTCTACCTGTCTCTTTTGAACAGCTCCAAAGCGCCCAGTCCAACGTTGCCCTCGCTCTCTCTAACTCTCTCTATCTCGGTATCACTGTCGTATCGACACCACGGGCGTTCATACCCCAACTTCGCCCTCCCACGGCGAGTACCTCCAGCTCTAATATGTTCCGACGCTCGGCGTTCGCGCTCGCGCTGCTCGTGCTTGGCGGCGGCGACGCCGCGTCGGCCGTCTCGTTCACTGCGCCGTTCGAGAAGACGCTCGCCGCGGGCCTCGCGACGCTCGCGCAGGACCTCCAGGCGCTGCCCAAGCTGCAGCCCGCGGTCGTCGGCGTGCCGCTCGACGTCGCCGGCTGGGCCGCGCTCTCGCAGGACGAGGTCTTCGCCAAGCTCACGCTGCTCTCGACCCAGAAGGCCGACGCCGTGCAGTACCTCATGATGGACGCGCCAGCGAGCCGCGCGCAGGTGGACATATTCATGGCCGACAGCAACCAGCTCATCCTCGCGTTTGCCGACGCGATCGAGGCGGGCGAGTGCGTCACGGCCACGGACCCAGAGGCGCTCAAGGGTGGCGCCGCGCCGCCGTCGTCTGGGGACGCTAGTGCGGCGCCGGTCGCTGCGGCTCCTTCGGGTGTTAGCGCGCCGACGGGATTTACCCCTGCGCCAGGATCCACGCCAGCGCCAGCCCCCGCTGGCGGTGCTGCGCCTTCCAAGCCGGCTTCTGGTCCGGCGGCTCCGGCATCCGCGCCGGCGCAGCCGTCGAAGGTCGCTGGTGGTTCTGGTGGTGCTGGTGTGGCTGCGTCCCCTGCCTCTGGCGCTGTGTCTGTCCAGGGAACGAAGACGACTTCCAAGTCTGCTTCAGGAACGGCCACTGGTGTGGCCACTGGCGTCTCGACCGCCGGTTCCACGCCGTCGGCCGCGGCTGCGGCCACTGCCTCGACGCCTGCTTCGACCAACTCAACGGGAGTGTCGGCCGTGTCGCTGTCGATCGCCATGGACGGTAACACCACGGACAGTTCGTCGAACAGCGATGCAGCGGTGGGCGCCAACGGCTCGGTGGACGCGAACTCGGCCAAGTCCACGCCCGTGCAGGCGCTCACGCCGACCGCTGGGTCCGCCTCGCTTGCGGTCTCGACGGCCGCGGCGGCCACGGTCATTCTAGCTGCCTGTGCTCTCGCTGTCTAAGGTTGTGTGTGAATAAAATTGAGTCACTTGCTGGCCCCTCTCACCGGATCTCTTGTCATTTGTTCTCATCGAGATGATTCTCACCCATGTTTTCACTAAGAAAGCGTGTCCGATGCAATACGTGAGTCAGTGACGTACAGGTTCCGCACTCCTTCAAACAACGCTTCCTGATGGAGGAAAAAGCGTCGTCAAACGCCAAGTACTAGTCCTTTCGTCATGGCGGATTCCGCCCCAGCACGCGTTCGCCTCTCCAGCGCCATGCATCTGAAGGATCCCGCCCAGGAACGGTCGGTCTCCTTTCATCCGATCGTGGCCTCGCTGGCGATTGTGGTGTTCGGCAGAGACCTGGGCGGTCTCTGCTGCCTGAGCATTGAGCGCGAGATTCGACTCCAACACGTCGATCTCTGTAGCTTACGCTGGAATGTTCGAGCTCACCCGTAAATTGAGCAGCAGAGGTGTTCATTACCGTTGACGTCACCGGCTGGAAGATGCTGGACGAGAGTGAGATTCTAGTCGGCGCATTTATGTCCTACTACCCGATGGCATGATCAAAACATTCATGAACACCAGGTATAAGTGCATCATCAGGTTCGTGGAGGCGATGGAGGCTGCGGCCAGGTCATCACCGCCAAAGAAGCTTCCTAGGACCAGCATGCCGGCCTCTTTATCTCCTGATCCATCGGCCACCGAGCCCGCTATCATTCAGCCACATGCAGCATCGACCATTCTACTACATAGTAGTGCAGTTATACAAGAGTGAACTGCTAACATGCACGCAGCCCACACATCATAGTCAAAGCCAGAGCACATTCGTTATTCATGATCGATTTGATTTTCTGCAGCGTGATAAAGAGAAGAACACCTCACACCTCACACACGGTTTTGTACGTACGAGGGGGGGCGACTCGCTTACGAGTTAAACTCCTTGTTGAGCGCACCGGCAATGACGAGGTGCTGGATCTCCGACGTGCCCTCGTAAATCTCAGTGATGCGCGCGTCACGGTAGTGGCGCTCCGCGGGCATGTCCCGCACGTAGCCCATGCCACCCAGAATCTGGATCGACTGGTGCGCGCACATCGTCGCGGTCTCCGAGGCCTTGAGCTTGGCCATGGCCGCGAGCTTGGTGTACGGGCGGCCAGCGTCCTTCTCCACGGCCGCGCGCCAGGTGAGCAGGCGCGAGGCCTCGATCTCCATGGCCATGCGCGCCAACTTGGTCTGGATGATCGGGTTCTTGGCGATCGGCACGTCGAACGTCTTGCGCGTCTGCGCGTACGCGATCGCGCAGTCGTAGGCAGCCTGCGCGATACCGAGCGCCTGGCCGGCAATGCCGATGCGGCCGGCGTCGAGCGTGACCATGGCGATCTTGAAGCCTTCGCCGCGCTTGCCCAGCAGGTTCTCCTTGGGGATCACGCAGTCCTCCATGATCAGGTTGGCGGTCGAGGACGCACGGATGCCGAGCTTGTCCTCCTTCTTGCCCACCGAAAATCCGGGCGTGTTGGTCGGCACGATGAACGCGCTGATGCCCTTGTGCTTGAGCGACTTGTCCGTCGTCGCGAATACGATGGCCTGGTCGGCCTCGTGGGCGTTCGTGATCCAGGCCTTGGTGCCGTTGAGCACAAAGCCCGAGTCGGTCTCGCGCGCGACAGTCGACGCGGCGCCGGCGTCGCTGCCGTTGCCCGGCTCACTCAGCCCGAAGCAGCCGAGCAGCTCGCCCTTGGCGAACGGCGTCAAGTGCGTCTCCTTCTGCTCGGGCGTGCCAAACTTCTCCACGGGCGCGCAGTACAGCGACTATGGAGAACAACCACACAAAATCACCCATGAATCGCCATCCACCCCACAGACGGGTCTTCGCTGCCGGTACGTACGTTGTTGACGCTCATGGTGACGCCCGTGGACGCGCAGCCGCGGCTGATCTCCTCCATGGCGATCGCGTACGCGAGGTAGTCGAGCCCGGCGCCGCCGTACTGCTCGTCCACGGCGACGCCCATGAGGCCCATCTCGCCGAGCTCCTTGACCTGCTGCGCCGGGAACTTGTGGTCGCGGTCCAACTCGCCGGCGATCGGCGCGAGGTTCTTGGCCGCGTACTGCTGGCACATCTCGCGGAGCATCGCGTGCTCCTCCGGGAGCTCCGCGAGGTAGCTGAAGCTGCGCTTCTGCGCGGCCGGCGCGCTACGTGGACCAATATAACCACCTCGGTTAGACCCAGGATACGCGGAGGAAAATGGGACTAACTTCCAACTCACGCGAGCCGTGCGGCGCGCTGGAGGGACTTGGCGAGCATGGCGAGTTGGGCGGGAAGGAGAGGAAATGCGGCACTGGCGGGGGTGAGCAGCGAGCGGGCGGGGAGAAGGCTGAGCTTCTCGGATTGGAAATGGTGACGCCAACAAATGATCGGCCCGGCCGCTCCTTTGGGAGGATGATGCCGTCGGTCCGAGATGTTGGCCGGCCCAATAGGTGTTTAATAGCGCACAACGAAGGTTCCTGTTGGAAACGACTCCCGCATACTGCCGTCAATGTATCGGGTTTTGAGGTTCTGAGTGAATGCGCATGCGTTAGTAGAGGTGAATGATGGCTGATCAGGTTTCATCCATCAACAGAGGTGGCGTGGCCCACGTGAAAAGCTGTCAGAAGATCCGACGTGATCGACTGTACCGTAAGCGACAGAATACCCTCGATGAAGAAGTTGAACTTGACGGGATCTTTCTGTCAAATACGATATGAGATATCCTATGAAATTGGATATCTCAGGGTCCTCAGTCAACACCGAATGCTTGCGGAGATGCACGTTGATGGTCCTTGAAGCGTTTCCGACACCAGGTGCTGTGTTGCATACATATCTATGGTATATTTATGTGTGGTAGGTCTTCATAATAGCTGCTAAAACAATGGAGCAGAGCACGCCGATGGCGGTGTGTCTAGAGAGAAATAATAGGGTACTTGGATTCGGCCTCGTGTGTCGGTCCGTGGAAGGCAATGTCGAGTTCTTCGTCAAACTCGTACACTTCTTCGTGGCCTGATTGCGACTGCTCGGCCGGCGGGATGCTGCCAAAGAACTTGTTGTTCTCGTCGCTGCCAGCAGAGTTCCGATGCGTCTGCTGGCTGGACAACGTCGCGGGGTATCCCGAGCCACGGCGGCGCATGCCCTGCGGGATTTCTTCATTGATGGGCTCGAACTTGTTCTCCCCCAGGCTTCCACGACGGCCTTGGTTGATGACAGGGCGCCCTCCACGGAACTCCACTGCACTGGGGCTACGATGCAATCCCTGGATGTTGATCGGGATGTTTTCCCGCTCGTTCGCCGGGTTCACGCTCTGCGACTTGCGAATCATGTCTAGGTCGCTCTGCACACGAGCAATGTTCCGACGCAGAACCTGCTCCTTCGGCGGGCTGTACCCTCCATACGGGTCCAACAAATCGCCCAATGTGCTCGGTCGCGGGAGCATTGGCCGATTCGTACGGGCGGGTTCCACGGGACTAGGAGGCATCCGAACGGCGACACGCGCAGGTGGGTTCGCGCTGTGCGCTCGTCGAAGCGGAAGCGAGTCAGGAGGTGTGGGCAAATCGCCTTCGTCGATCGGCCAACCACTACCTTCAATGGTCGCACCGCTTCTCGAGTTGTCACTTGTTTCTTGCACTGACGGTAAGTGATGTAGGACGTGCTGGCGATGCTCAGGCGTTCGGCGTACGCCGCCAAAACTGCTCGATTTTCCAAGGCGAGTCGCCGGGCTCCGATGTGTCGAGGCTTCATTAGACCCTAGAGGGCTACGTGTGATTATCTCCGGGACACTTCCGATTGATCGATACAGTGCGCGTCCAATCTTGATCTCCTGAGGAGGCGCTTGGGAGCGCGAATCTCCCAGTACATTTGAGAGAGCACTGGCGACACGAAGCAGGTCTCTTGAAGGTCGGTCACTTTCTTCAGAGTCATCACTTGGCGAGCGGAACACTGCGTGAGATTCGTTGGTGGCAACGTTGAACGCGCTTGGGTCGTTAATTCGGGTCAGCGCTGCGGTAGCACCCCGTTGCTGATCGGGCGTTCCACTTGTCGACATTCTCTGGAGTACCACGATTCCACCGGCATCGATAATCGCGGCCCGATTACCAGGCGACATGGCCAAATTGGCGATGGCCCACGCGGCCTGCTGCTTCTGCCCTTCCGACCCGCGACTCGCGAGCTGGACAAGTGCTTCGATGCCACCGGCCATCGCGACCTTGAGTTGGTTTGCTTCCAAGCAAGCAAGATTAGCGATCGCGGCCGCAGCATGCTCCTTCTGTGAGTCTGACCCATCCTGCGCCAGCTTGACCAGCGCATGGATACCGCCCGCGTCTGCAATCGCCGCCTGACCTTCAGAGCAGTTCCACGCAATATTCCGAAGCGCCCATGCTGCTTGCTTCTTCTGGCCGTCAGTGCCTTGAGCAACGAGGCCCACCAATGGTGCCACGCCTTTGGCGCCGATGATCTTAATCTTGTGGTCACGATTACAAGCGAGGTTCGCGAGAGCGGACGCTGCGTATTGCATCTGTGAGGCCGTCCCGGTTGTGAGGACCCCTATTAACGGTCGAATCCCACCGGCAGACACGATCTCCATCTTGTTATCAGCGTTGCAGGCCAAATTGGCGAGCACCCAGGTCGCCTGTTGCTGATGGGTGGCAATGGGCCCAGAAGCAAGAAGGCGAACGAAATTCGGGATCACGGCAGGAGCAGCAACTTGAACCTTCCTGCTGGCGTTGAACACGAAGTGGCGAATCGCTAGCGCTGCCTGCCTCTGGAGCTTCTCGTTTCCGCGACTCGTGAGATCAGCGAGTGGCGCGAGACCGTTGCCACTGGCGACTTGCTCCTGCATGATGGGATTGTTCCACGTGAGGTTCGCGATCGCACCCGCGGCTTGCTCGCGCTGTCCAGGTGTACCGCTTGCCAAGAGCTTGATGAGTCCTGGGATAGCGCGTGTTCCTTCAATGCGTTCTTGGTTCGCTGGATGTTGCCACGCGAGGTTTCTCAACACAGCCGCCACTTGCTTCTTGAGATTATCGCTGTCACTATCGAGCATCGCGGCGATACGTGGGATCACTCCACTCGCTCCGATGCGCGCCTGGATCGGCTCGTTGCACCACATCAGGTTCCGTAGCAGCTGAGTGAGTTGCTCCAGAAGTGGCACATTCGTCGACTCGGTGAGTGTCAGCACGACCGGAAGCGCACCTTCCGCGACAATCTCGCTCTGCAACTGCTCGTCTGCAGCAAGATTCACGAGCGTCGCAGCAGCGTGGACCTGCAGCACGTCATTTCTCGATGAGAGGATCTCGATCAGCGGCCGGATACCTCTGGCTTGGGCGAGTTGCACTTGGTTCTTGACATTACTCCGCATGAGATTCCGTAGCGCAGCGACCGTCTCCAGGAGCTGCGATGGCGCAGCATTCGTCAGCAAGGACACGAGCACAGGGATCGCGCCGGCGTCACCAATTGCCGTCTCGTGTTCAGTGGTGCATGCCAGGTTCTTCAATGTGGAGATAGCGTGCTCTTGTTCACATGCCGACGCAGCCGACCGGACGCAGTTCACCAGAAGCGGGATACCCTTAACCAATTGCGCGAAGCGGGATCGATTGTGAGATGTGCACGAAAGATGGCGGAGCGCCCACGTCGCGCCTTCCCGCTCTCGCACACTGGCGCTCTGTAGCAGTTCGACCAGCGGCGGGATCGCGCCCGCGTTCCCGATCTGCGCCTCGCTGAACGCGTTCCACGCGAGGTGGCCGAGCGTCCAGGCCGCGTCCACGCACTGCTTCTCGGAGCCGTCTTGCAGTAGCCGAATCAGCGGCACGAGTCCACCGGCGACGACGATCTCGGACTTGTACTTGACATCGTGAGATAACCGCCTCAGCACTGCGACGGCTCTGGATGTGTGGTCTGACGAGGACAGCTCCTCTGGCTCTTTTGCGAGCAGCTTGACAAGTGCGGGGACGTCGACGGCGATGTCGTCCGTTGTGATGTTGTGGCACGCGATCTTCGCGAGCAGCCACGCGGCCTGTGCATTGGTGGGTTCGGGCGCCTTGCGCGCCAGCAGCTCCAGCGTCTCACCGTGCCGCGAGGTCTGCACGCGGTGCGCGATCTCGCGCAGCTCGAACAGGTGGCTCAGCGCCGTCGCGGCCTCGTCCTGGATCTCGAGGTCGTCGGCGACCGCAAGCAAGTCGACCAGCGCGTCGACCCCGCCGCTCGCGTCGATCTGGCGCTGGTTCTCGTCGTTCTGCCACGCCAGGTTGGCCAGCGCGCGCACGAGCTTGCCGATGAACGTCCGCGCGACCGCACCGCCGTCCATGGCGTGCGCGACGGTGCTCACGAGCAGCGGCACGGCGCCCGCGAGCGCGATCTCGCGGCGGTTCGCGCGGTCGCACGCGGCGTTCGCGAGGATCGCGGCGACGTCCTCGCGCTGGCGCTCGGCGCCGTGGACCAGCAGCGACACGAGCGCCTCGACGTGCTCGCGCGCGAGCCGGTCGGCGCGGCGCTTGGCCGTGTCCCAGAGCACGACGCGCGCGCCGCCGAGCGTGACGACGTGCGGCACGTTGGGCAGCGCGACGGCGCCGTCGCGGACGGCTGCGGCGTCTGTGGAGGAAGGGGGGTTGGTGGAGGAGGCGGCGACCATGTCAGGGCCGAGGGAAGAAAGGATACTGCGGCGCGATCTGTGTCGCGTCGGCCGGCGCGCGGCAGCCGTCGGCGCGGCCATGTCGCTTGTTACTGGAGCTCTGGGCGTCATTTCCCTTCCCCCCCTGACACACCAGTGGGAGTGGGGGAGAGAAAAAAAGAGCACGCAACGAAGTGTGGGTACAAAACGGTGTCGGAAGAGGTTTGTATATGGTGCAAACGTGGTGATTGAAGTGTCAAGATCTTTTGACCCACAGTGGATCGGGTGGTGGGAATGGGGTGTTCGGGGTTTCTGTGGGTTCAATCCGGTCGGGGAGACGGGCGAAAATGCGCCACAACTGACTGCGACGTGGATGCTGGGGGAAAGAGAACGAAGGACCGTCGCAGCTGACAAAGCGCGGCGGTCGCGGCTCGAAAGGGCGCGCAGGGCGAGCGAGGACGCCGACGCACTTGGTGGTCGTCGGAGGCGGCTGAGGTGGTGAAGCCATGTTGTGAATCAAGAGACACGTGTCTCCCGTGCTGCTGGAAGGAGCCGATGCTGGTATATCGCCACGCCATGTCGCTTGAGGGGTCAATTGGCCCCCCCCAGCGGCCATTTGATCCCCTCGACAACCCATGCGACACCCCTCAGTGGCTGTGGGTCCTTTTTCTTCCTATCGGAGCTGCCGAGCGGAAGAAAGTGATGCCGGGGGATGGGTTCATGTTTCTGACCCGCTTTTGAGTGTCTCAACACAGACAAGCGGGGGTTGTCGCCTCGGATCGTGCTGCAGTGAGCTTGATGGAGCGGCGTGGACTTTTGGCGACCGTGCTCCCTGGACGCAGTGGTAGGCCCCACCGAAAGGACAAACCCCCAGCGCCTTGGGACGACCACGCGTCTGGTTTTCACTCATGGACACCTCACGTGGATACAGTAGGTTGTTCGCAACCACCCCCTCCAGTCTGAATTCCAGTGCACCTTCGCAGATCGACGGTACTGAATTAGCGAAATATTTCGAATGGCTACATAACTGCGACATGCGCACGGTACTGGAAGTCGAGTCTCCTTCTGGAGCCTATGGAAATAAGAGAGTCTGGACATGTACCCACCGAGGATGTGCGTCGCGAGTCTCCACAGGGATCGTCGGTGGGTACAATAATGGAGATGTACATGTATATTCGACGATAGACACGCCAATGCTGCTGTGGTGGCAGGTGTACACGCAAGCGGACCAGTACGGGTCTGTGTGAGTGGTGGTACCATTGCCACGCGAATGCTGGTTGTCGTGGTTGTCGCACTCACACGATGGCACCGTCTTGTATCATCGATGCAGATACATAGTGATGCGATGTGCTGGTGTCCTCTGGGTCACAGTTCCCGCTTCGTTCCGGCAGTCGCACGTTCTTCACCACGCGAACTTTCCCCCCTGAGGTTAACGTTACGGTTAGGGATTGAGTGGACCTGGTCGTTCGTTATCTATGTGTTTACCAGTGACCTTAGAGCAGAGAAGGAGAGAAGACACCAAGAGAACTCCGAGGATGGGATATGGAAACATTGCGGCTGCTGCCCTGTTTACTTGCGAACCTTGAGCAGCAGGCCCTTATTGGACTTGATCTTCTTCTGTAGCTGAATCAGGCCGTACAGCAGCGCCTCGGCCGTCGGCGGGCACCCCGGCACGTAAATGTCCACGGGCACGATGCGGTCTACGCCGCGCACGACCGAGTACGAGTAGTGGTAGTAGCCGCCGCCGTTCGCGCAGCTGCCCATCGAGACCACCCAGCGCGGCTCGGGCATCTGGTCGTACACGCGGCGCAGCGCCGGCGCCATCTTGTTGGTGAGCGTGCCGGACACGATCATGACGTCGGACTGGCGCGGCGACGCGCGCGGCACCATGCCCATGCGCTCCTTGTCGTACCGCGGCGCGTACGCGTGCATCATCTCCACAGCGCAGCACGCGAGACCGAACGTCATGGGCCACATCGAGCTCTTGCGGCCCCAGTTGACGAGATCGTCGAGCTTGGCCACCACATACTCTGTTCACACAAACGCTCACGTTGCCGTCAGGACGTCACGTGGAATAGGCGTTTTTCTCAGCTGCTTGAGTACTCGTACCAGCACCAGACCGAGCCGCGGCCGAGCCTTGCAAGAGACCCGAGACGCTGCCACGCTCCTGCACCTGCACAGCGGGAACGGACTCGGACTTGGACGGCATCGAGTAGATCGCAGCGACGTTCGCGCGCGCGACGAGCTGCTTCGGGATGGCGGTGTGGCGCACGCGGGCAAGCATTCTGTTCGGGGGGTGGGGGGGAGTGATCGCGACGCGGCCGTTGGTCGAGTGCTGGGGTGGACCGCAGGAAGAGGAGGGAGCCGCGTCCGATGGTACCGCGATTGAAGTGGCGAGGCAACTCAGCTCATGTCACACACATTTCCGAATTTCCGAAATCAAAGTGAAGAGCTGGATGAAAAGAAACTGGCATTGAGAGTCGAAGGGCTCTTGGATCGTAGATATTAGGAATTGGATACCGCCGAGACGACCAACAGAGCGTGTTGGCAAACATTTGCGGCGGCAGTTGACCAACGTGCGATGTTGGCTCATCAATGAACCTCTGTACCCATATCGTTCATAACAGGATCTAACAACAGAGGGGCAGAGTCAATCTGCAAAATCATAGGATGTAGCCATATCAAGTATGAATCCATTGGTGTCAGCCACGCACAATAATGGCCCAGCAATAATTGTGAACTTCACAAGGTCCTGGCACCCGGGCTCACGCCCACGGCTCTGCTCTCCACGTGGCAACCAGAGCCGCGTGAAATCTCCCGCGTGTGGAGAATCTTCAAGAAGTCGGGTTTCCGGAAGAACAAAGACCCGAGCTGTGTTGTGGCGTCGTCGGCGGAGTGGCGTGCGTAGAACGGGCCGCTTCGGTCTTGGTGCTCATTAGTGAGTCGCTACGGGACTGTAGCCTACAGTGTAGGGACTCGCTAAAGGACACTGTACATTGCTCGCGAGTGAACGCGTCCACGTGGAATGGTGCCTGATCTGCCAGCGTGGGCATTCATTGGAGCATTGGAACTCCCAGCCTGGGAGCCCCGAGCCGAATCCAAAACAAGCTTCTTCTTCGTTGATCGCAGCGCGTGATCGCTTCGCCCTTGTACTGTACAGGCACGCAATTCGATGTTCCGTGAACTGGATCTCGTCGGAACTCCCCAATCGGCAGGCTGTGCGATTTTCACAGTCTCTTGTCGGTGAATTCGGTCGCTCTGTCACAGAATCTCGGTCCAACATGGTTTATGCAAAAGGAGACAACATGGGGGGTGTCGTCGTCCTGGCTTGTGGCTTTGCCTTGCACACACCATCGCCGACACGCGAAATTTGACTGCCGACACGCCATTCGAACTGGAATGAGAACGGAACCTGGAGCGTATGGAGCCTGACACCGAGCTATTCATGAGCCTCCGAGAGAGTCACCTTGCCCAGGTCAACCGATTGCTGGTTTGCTTCCGGACACGTTGTCGGCCCCGTTCCCATCTTGCTGATGAGCTGCTGCCCTGTACATCCTTGCTTGCCTTCTTTTGTGCCCAACACTGTGCAGTGCGTTTCCTCTCTGTGTGAAAGCAAGCGGAGATGAGCCGGACGCGGGATGCCGTGCCACTATCCAGGAATGATATCTTGACTTGGGCCTGCGGTTTGGCGACGAGCGTCGTACACATGGAATTGACGGTGGCATCGGTCTTGGAGATTCCGGAGCATTTGTTCCAGGAAGATGGGCTCCGCTGCCGGGCTCGTGTCGTGGAAGCGCCCCTCACACCGATTCAGTTGATCGCTGTACAGCCCTGGCTCGCCCCGACCGAGTGGCGCGGTTCGTTCGGTGGAAGGCTTTGTTGGCTGCCACGGTGCTCGCCGGATTTCATTTTTCGATTTCCCCGCTGGCCGACGGACCGTGTTGCGGACCTGTGCGGGTGAGACCATTCAACACACAGTTCACGATGAACGGCGGCATTATTTTGCTGGACGACGAGGTCCAGCGGTCGCTGTACACGGACAGCACCCGAGGGAACCACCCCGACTCGCAACGCGCGCGTCCGCAGCGTCGCGAGCCACGTACAGACTTTACGAGCAACGCCGCCGAGCCCAAGACCGACTTCACGCAACGCGCCGTGCCGCGCACCGACTTCACCTCGGCCCGCACCGATTTCACCACCAAACGCGAGCCGAAAACCGACTTCACGGTGAACGCCCAGCCTCGTGTTGACTTTACGAGCGCGGCCCACGGCAACCACCACCCGCGCTCCAGCGGGGGCGACCACTCGGGGACGCAAAGTACCGGTAAGCCTAGCAACCTCACGCACCGCAGCAGCGTCACGGCGACGGCGACCGAGTTCGGGACGCTGCGGGGCGGCGACGGCAACGTCTTCGACGACCGCCACGGCGACAGCTACCCGATCCTGCGCGACGACCCAAGCCGCGCGTCGTCCACCGGCTCCGCGAGCAACAACGCCGTCGACCAGTACGCCGGCACGAGCAGTGGGCTGAAAATCTCGGTGCGCTGGATCATGGCCGGCTTGGTCGCCGGGCTCGTGGTGGGCGTGCTGCTGAGCGAGGTCAAGGTCTCGAGTGTCGCCGCGCAGTGGATCAGTCTCCCGGGCGATCTCTTCATCCGCGCGCTCAAGTGTCTCGTCGTGCCGTACGTGTTCTGCTCGGTCGCCGTCGCGGTCGGGGACATCGTCTTCGTCGGCAAGGTCTCGGTCATCGGCTGGCAGACTGCCAAGATCTTCGTGACGTTCTGGCTGTGCACGGTGACCATGGGCGTGACGATCGCGATGCTCTTCCGGCCATTCTTCCGCATCAGCGACAACGTCGGGGACCTCAAGGCCAACGCCATGGGCTTCACCTGTCCGAACGGCAAGCTCGCGACCACGATGGCCAACGGCAACATCGCGTGTTCCACGAACTCGTCTTCGCTGACCTCGGCGTCGACGTTTGTGATCAAAGACGCGAACAGCCTCTTCACGAAGGCCACGAGCGAGGTCGCGTCCATCAGTCTCAGCGACCAGATCATGCAGATGATCACCACGATCGTCAGCGACAACATCATCGCGTCGCTCTCGTCCATCCGGCTGCTTTCAATCATCACGTTCTCGATGCTGCTCGGCTCGATCGCCGGCCGCAGCTACTTCACCAAGACTCGCAAGGTCAACTACTTGTACCTCACGCTGCTGCAGCTGCGCAACACGTTCTTCATGCTCATGGAGTGGACGATCTACCTCTCGCCCATCGCGGTCGTCTCGATCGTCGCCGGCTCGTTCGCGACCAACGAGGACTTTATCGGCACGCTCAAGGACGTGTACCCGTTCATCCTCGCGGCGCTGCTGGCGTCCTCGACGCAAGTGCTCGTGATCTACCCGGCCATCGTGTTCCTCATGACGCGCACGAACCCGTACGCGCACATGCGCAGCATGGTGCGCGCGTACCTCTTCGCGTTCGCGTCGGCCTCGTCGCTCGCTACCATGCCCGTGACGCTCTCTTGCGTCAAGAAGGCGCGCATGTGCTCGCAGTCAGTCGCCAACTTCGTCATCTCGATCGGCGTCGTGTCCGGGCTCAGCGGCATGGGCTGGTACTTGCCGATCTCGCTCACGTTCCTCGCCGAGGCGTCGGGCAACGGCGACGAGCTCACGGTGCTGCGGGTCGTGGGCATGTTCGTGCTGTCGCTGCTTGCCTGTGCCGGCACGCCGCCGATCCCGGCGTCCTCACTGGTCATGATCTCGACGGCGTACGCGACGCTCTTTGGTACGGTACCGAAGCTGACGTTCGCCTACATCATCGCGACCGACTTCATCATCGACCGCATCTCCACGACCTGCAACGTGAACGACGACGTCATGGCGCTCAAGATCATCTCGGAGACCACGGACGAGACCGTGGCGCAGGACCACTTGGGCGAACGCTTCTAGGCCGTGTAGACGCCACGTTGGGGAGCTCGCTGCCGCCTCTCTCTTTTATGACACAATACACAGACATCACAACACGACCACACCACAAAGCACCGCAGTACAGTGCGCGGTCCAGTGCGTCAACCTTTCCAAGCGCTGGCGTGACCCAGACCGGAACCGAAACTCGCTGCTTTTGTTTCGACGGCAGGATCGCCGTCGTCATCGATTCACGACTCCACGATTCCACCTCGTGGATAAAGGTTCCAATGCGATCCTGCAGTTGCGAGGGAAGTCAGAATCTCGTCCACAGCTCGAATACAGTCACCTCTGGATTGATCGTCCGAACAATACAGTACCGGTAGTAGATCCAGCGAACGCATCTCCGATGATTCGATTCGTTTGTGCAAGTCGCTCCCCCCTCTCCCTCTTGCAGCGCATCCCCTATCTGTCGCTTGAAGCAGGCGTCTATCCAAGTGGCAAATGCGCTCTTCCACTTGCCGACTTGAAGGATCAACAGCCCAGGACGGTCGATTCGACCGTTTGGCCGTCAAACGCATCGACATGCAGCACCAATCACGCGAGCTGGATTTACCGTGAAAGGCCCTCGCTCATCCATCCGGTAGCGCGGTGATCTCCAGGTTGGGCACTGGAAGAACAAAGCCAATTGCCATGCCCGTCTGGCACAAACAGCTCTCCTGGACATGCGCCAGGAACGCCGGTCAACCAACCCACACCGATTCACGAACCGCCAGGCAATGCCTAAAACCGTGGCTCGGGATCGAAGCCTGGCAGGCATTGCGCCGCTTCGATCCCGAGCCACGGTTATCCAACTTGCACCACAACTGGAATCCCACCTGTGCTCGTAACACGAGACAGGCCAGGGATGTTGAAAAAGATCAAATACCGTCGGGATACCGGTAAATCTCAGCTTCGTCCACATACAAACTCCAAGTGCGCAGCGAAAAACGGCCCCGGCTATGCGTTGCCGCCTGAGAAGCGCACAGGCATCTGGTTCATCTTCCTAACCAGCACTGCCGGACTCGCTCTCTCGCCAAAGAGGAAATTGCTGCCGTCTCCAGTTCTCCCCCAGCTATTACACTAGAAGCCAAACCCACACAATAGCCATCGCATGGGCGAGAGTTCACCAGGTGCCGTGCGTTTCGAACGGTCGAGCTCTGAGTGTGACGGTTGGCCGGTTGGCCACTTGGTTGGGTTCGACGCTTTCGCTCTCGGTCCTTTTCGGTCCTGTCTCTGGATCTGCGACGCGGAGGCCAGAGATCCAGGTGGGAGTTGCACGCGACGAGATCATTTTCGTGGCTTTCGCGCTGCAAATGGCTCGGAAACGCGCGGAGAGCCGGAGGGTTACAGCCCCGCGCCAGGCGTTTTAGGCGCCGACGCCGACGGTGCAGCGCGACTCGTCTGTGCGCCGCGTCGCAGAGAAGCAAGCTTAGCTTACCCCCTCGCTGCCGTCACAGCTTTTGTGTGTGCGCGCGTGTGGAGACCGCCCACGCTCTCTTGCGCGGCTCGTTCACCGGTTGTTTTCAGCTCCCGCCAGGCCGAGGCACCTTTGATGGCAGGAGCGCGTGCGTCGGGTCGGGTATTGTACATTCTGGACCGCCTGGCTCGCTGGGCATTCGCCGGGCATTCTTGGCCATCACTCGTCACTCTCCGTTCTGCCTCGCCGTTGTCAAACACGCGTGGGTTGTGGTTTTCCTGTTCTTGAGTCACGCGACACGCGAATCGTCGAGTTCTCTAGCCTGCTATGAACGGACTCGTGCTGCTCGACGAGGCGGCCCAGCGCTCGCTGCGCAGCGCGCCGCACCAGCCTCAGTATGTCACGCGGCGCGGCTCGCAGGGCTCCGAGCCCAGCTCGGACTTCACGGGCGCGCCGCGGCGGCAATCGTCGCCACGCACGGACTTCACCGCGCGCCGCCCGGCATCGCCTCGCACCGACTTCACCTCCCGTCGCCCGGCGTCGCCTCGCACAGACTTCACGACCCGCCGACCCGCCGGTTCGCCCCGGACGGATTTTACCACGCGGCCGGCCGGCTCCCCGCGCACCAACTTCACCACCCGCGCTGCGCCGGCGTCGCCGCGCACGGACTTCACGTCGCGCCGCCCTGCCGGCTCGCCGCGTACCGACTTCACGACGAACCAGGGCCTGCCGCGCACCAATTTTACGACCCAAGGAAGCGGCGCCGGCAGCGCCGGCAAGCCCAGCGTCGCCACGTACGTCAGCAGCCCGCGTACCAACTTTACGGCGCACCGCACGGTGCCCGAGCACATCGACGGCCACCACGACAGCTACCCGATCCTGCGCCGCGACTCGGACATGCCGTCCTCGAACGGCTCCACCGACGCCGACAGCGCCAACCGGTACGCCGGCGCGAGCAGCGGCCTCAAGATCTCCGTGCGGCTCATCCTCATCGGTCTCTTCCTGGGCGTCGCGCTGGGCATCGTGCTCACGACGCTCGAGGCCTCGACCGTGGTCACGCAGTGGGTCACGCTGCCCGGCGACCTCTTCCTGCGCGGCCTCAAGTGCGTCGTCGTACCATACGTGTTCTGCGCGGTCGCTGTCTCGATTGGCGACATCGTGTTCGTCGGCAAAGTCTCTATTGTTGGCGTGCAGACCGCCAAGATCTTTGCGATCCAGTGGGTCTGCAGCACGGTCATGGGCGTGGGCGTGGCGCTGCTCTTCCGCCCGCTCTTCCGCATCGACCCGGACAACACGCAGGTGCCGCTCAACGCCATCGGCTTCATGTGCGCCAACAACCGCGGCGCGACGCTGCTGCCCAACAGCACGCTCGCGTGCACGAGTGACGTGACCAACGTCACGGCCGCGATCCCGCGCGACGCGCTCTTCGTGGTCGAGGACGTCAACAAGATGCTCGCGACCAACCTCAGGTCGCAGCTCACCGAGCTCTCGCTCAGCGACCAGCTCATGCAGATGATCACGCCGTTTGTCAGCGACAACATCTTCGCGTCGCTCGCGAACGGCGACACGCTCTCGGTCATCACGTTCGCGATGGTGCTGGGCTCGATCGCCGGCCGCAGCTACTTCGTCAAGACGCGCCGCACCAACTACCTGTACCTCACGCTGCTCCAGTCGCGTAACGCGCTCTTCCTGATCATGGAGTGGCTCATCTGGCTCTCGCCATTCGCCGTGATCTCGATCGTTGCTGGTTCGTTCGCGACCAACCAGAACGCACTCCGTCAGGTCGACAATGTGTACGTGTACGTGCTCGCGGCAGTCACAGCCGCGATCCTGCAAACGCTCGTGGTCTTCCCCGCCATCGTGTTCCTCATGACGCGCTGCAACCCGTACAGCCACATGCGCCAAATGGTGCGCGCGTACATCTTCGCGTTCGCGTGCTCGTCGTCGCTCGCGACCGCGCCCGTGACACTCACGTGCGTGCGCAAGGCGCGCGTGTGCTCGCAGTCGCTCGCCAACTTTGTGATCTCGATCGGCGTGACCTCCAACGTGAGCGCGATCGGCTTCTACATCCCGATCGCGGTCGTGTTCCTCGCCGAGTCCTCGGGCAACGGCGACCAGATCACGCTGCTGCGCATCGCCGGCATCTTCTTCCTCTCGCTGCTCTCGTGCGCCGGCACGCCGCCCATCCCGTCGTCCGGGCTCGTGACCATCACGACCGTGTACACCACGATCTTCGGCGTCGCGCGCATGCCCGTGACCTTCCCGTACGTCGTGGCCATGGACTTTTTGCTCGACCGCATCGCGACCATGTGCGACGTCAACGACGACATCATGGCGCTCAAGGTCATCGCCGAGAACACGGACGAGACCGTGGCGCAGGACCACCTCGGCGAGCGGTATTAGAGAAAACAGCCCCGCCGTAAGAAAAACTTTTATGAATGACGAGGTCGTATCGTTAGTTTTTGTTTGTTGTTTGCTTGCCTTCTTCATATTTCACGTAAGTAGTCCCTGTCAATAGGGAAAATCTCGACTCACACAGAGATGAACACTTCCAGTCGATGTTCGCTAATTCATACTACTACACTTGCTAGGCCGCTGCTCGCGCTCGCCGAGCACTTCCTGCGTCACAGTCTCGTCCGTGGTCTCGGCGACCACTTTGAGCGCCATGACGTCGTCGTTCACGTCGCATACCGTGACGAACCGATCGATCACAAAGTCCATGGCCACCACGTACGCGAACGTCACGGGCATCGTGCTCACGCCGAAGATCGTCGAGTAGATGGTCGTGATGGTCACGAGCCCGGACGACGGGATGGGCGGTGTGCCGGCGCACGAGAGCACCGACAGCGCGAACAAGCCCACGATCCGCAGCGCCGTGAGCTGGTCGCCGTTGCCCGAGGACTCGGCCATGAAGATGCACGCGATGGGCATGTAGAAGCCAACGCCGCTGACGTTGGACGTGACGCCGACCGAGATGACAAAGTTGGCGAGTGACTGCGAGCAAATGTCGCCCTTGCGCACGCACGTGAGCGTCACGGGCGCGGTCGCGAGCGACGACGAGCACGCGAACGCGAACATGTAGGCGCGCGCGAGCTTGCGCATCTCCACGAACGGGTTGCAGCCCGTCATGAAGTAGACGATGCCCGGCAGCAACGCAAACATCTGAAGCACGGTGACGATGAACGCCGCAAGCACGTACACGTACGCAACCTGGAGCTGGCGAAGCGACGCCTCGTTCGCCGCGAACGAGCCGGCGATCATCGAGACGACCGCGAACGGCGTGAGCCAGATCGTCCACTCCATGAGCAGGAAGATCATGTTCCGTAGCTGGAGGAGCACGAGGTACAGATAATTGGTCTCGCGGGTCTTCATAAAGTAGTTGCGGCCGGCGATTGCACCGAGCGCCATGGCGAACGTCGTGATCGACAGCAGCTGGCCGTTTGCGAGCGAGGCGATGACGTTGTCGCTGACCAGCGGCGTGATCGTGAGAATAAGTTCGTCCGTAAGCGTCAGCTCGGCGACGCCCGACTTGGCCTTGGCGCGGAAGACCTGGTTGGCGTCGACGACACTGAACGACTCGGTTGCAAAGGCGGTTGTCGATGTGTTGGTCATGCACACCACGCTGCCATTGGACACGACGCCCATGGGGCGGCTGCCCGAGCAGAGAAACTGCATCGTGTTCCGGGGCAGCACCGCGGCGACGTTCCCCAGTCGGAACGACGGTCGGAAGAGCAGCGCGACACCCAGCCCGAGCGCCACGGATGTGACCCACTGAATCACGAAGATCTTGGCGGTCTGCACGCCGACGATCGAGACTTTGCCCACAAACACGATGTCGCCGACCGCGACCGCGACCGAGCAGAACACGTAGGGCACGACAAGGCACCGCACGGCGCGCAGGAAGAGATCGCCCGGGAGACTGACCCACTGGGCCACGACGCTCGAGACGCGAAAGTGTGCGAGCAGGATGCCCACGACCATGCCAAGCAGCACGCCGGCGAGGATCCAGCGCACCGAGATCTTGAGTCCGCTGCTGGTGCCGGCGTACAGGCGCGCGGTCGCGACGGTGCCGTTGTTGTTGCCGCCGTTCGCGTCGCGGTCGGGGTTGCGCTGCAGCATCGGGACCTCGAACACAGTCGAGTCGTCCACGGCGTACGGGCCCGTCCGTCCGGTGCTTCCGTCGGTGAGCGACGGCGGGTAGTAGTCGGGCAGCGTGACATCCGCGGACGCGAGCGTGCAATAGGGGACCGGCGACTGCTGGGCGTCCTCGTCTTTGAGCGTGTTGAAGCTGTCTCGCCGTGACGCCAAGTGCAGGTACACGCGCGGGGAGAGGCGGCCGCTCGCCATCATCTCGGCGAGTAGCTCGGAGCCCTGCGATGCGAACATGGAGCCGCGCGCGCCGTCATGCTGCATGCGGTAGAGCCCGAAGGGCGCGTGCTCGCGCGGCTCCCACTCGGTCTGGCACGAGTCGTCGTCGAGGTTCATGAAGCCTAAGCCGCTCATCGTGCGTCCATACGCGATCGATCCGCGTGCTTTGGGACGCGGGTGTTGAAGTGACAGGGACAGTGGCAGGGACAGCGCGCGGGCAAAAGAACGGAGACCGTTGTCAACTGCGCGCGTCCAAGAACGGAGACCGTGGAAGCCGCAGAAGTTGAAGGAACAGCCGGCACGCGTTGCTGGCGCCATCGCGTCTTGTTCTCTCCGCGAAAACGAGCGAGTGCCGGCGGTCCAGAAAGTCGCCAGCGTCCTGGCCCGAACAATGCAAGCGTGGCAGCTGTGGTCTCTGTGAATACTGTTAACCAAGTACTCTGCTGCGATCGTCGGATATCTGCGGTGGTAACACAGACTGATATACGCTAGATAAATTCGAAGAATTGACGCATCCAATGAGATTTAACAACTGTGCTGTGTTGTTCTATATTTTCCACCTTCGACACCCGAGAAGAACGATCCCACCACGAACAAGAAAACGATCTTGTTCTTTTTCGTGCGCGAGACCTTGACGCGGCGGAAGCATCTCCGGCACTCCCTGTGGTCGTCAGCTCCGCCACGCGCAGCCATGCGCCTGTACAGTGACGGGGGTCGCGCTTACTGTAGGCGTCCCAACCACTTTAACTTCCCGTCGCATGGCCGCTTCGCCCCGGAAGAGTCCGGGAGTGCTCGCGACCACACGCGCGTGGTTGGCTTGCATTGGAGACCACAACATTGGGATGACGACACGTGGCTGTTCGTACATATATCCGGTCGGTTACCTTTGCCGTTCATAAAAAAACAAGAATCTACAGTTTATGGCACGCTCTCTAGAAGCGTTCGCCCAGGTGGTCCTGCGCCACGGTCTCATCGGTGGTCTCTGAGATGATCTTGAGCGCCATGATGTCGTCGTTCACGTTGCAAGTCGTGGCGATGCGATCGAAAAAGAAGTCCATGGCCACGACGTAGCCGAACGTCGTGGTCGGCATGTCGCCGAAGAGCGTGGTGTACGCCGTGGAGATCACCACGAGACCCGCCGCGGGGATCGGCGGCGAGCCGGCACAGGCGATCAGTGACAGCGCGAAGATGCCGATGATGCGCAGCACCGTGATCTGGTCGCCGTTGCCCGAGGACTCGGCGATGAAGACCAGCGCGATCGGCAGGTAGAAGCCCATGCCACTGATGTTGGAGACCACGCCGATCGAGATGACAAAGTTGGCCACGGACTGCGAGCACATCTTGGCGCGCTTGACACACGACAACGTGACAGGCATGGTCGCGAGCGACGACGCGCAGGCGAACGCGAACATGTAGGCGCGCACCATCTTCTTCATGTGCGTGTACGGGTTGGTACGCGTGAGGACGAACACGATGAACGGGTACACCACAAGCACCTGAAGCAGCGCCGCTGAGAGGGCGGCGAGCAGGTACGGGTACACATCACCGAACGTGTTGAGCAAATTCTTGTTGGACGCGAATGAGCCCGCAACGATAGACACGACCGCGATGGGCGAGAGCCAGATCGTCCACTCCATGAGCAGGAAGAACGTGTTGCGGAGCTGGAGTAGCACGAGGTACAGGTAGTTGGTCTGACGCGACTTGGTGAAGTAGCTGCGGCCGGCGATCGAGCCGAGAAGCATCGAGAACGTGATGATCGAGAGCAGCTCGCTGTTGGCGAACGACGAGACGATGTTCTTGCTCACGATCGGCGTGATCATCTGCATGATCTGGTCGCTGAGGCTCAGCGAGGCCACGTCGTCGGTGGCCTTGCTGAAGATGTCGTTCGTGTCGAGCACTGTGAACGTCGTGGGCGCAGCCAACGCGGTCGCGTTGGTGGAGCACGTGACCGTGCCGTTGCTCGTGGTCGTGAGCAGGTACTTGTTGGCGCACGTGAAGCCGATAGCGTTGGTCGAACGGTTCGCATCGTCCCGGTTGAGGCGGAAGAACGGGCGGAACAGGAGCGCGACGGCAATGCCGAGGACCACGGTCGAGACCCAGAACACGATGAAGATCTTGGCGGTCTGCCAGCCGATCACTGAGACTTTGCCCACGAACACGATGTCACCAACGGCCACGGCGACTGAGCAGAAGACGTACGGCACGACGAGACACTTGAGCGCACGGATGAAGAGCGTACCCGGGAGACTGATCCACTGGGCAGCGACACTGGACACTTCCACTTCACTGAGAACCATGCCAACGATGAGCCCAACCACGAGACCGGCGATGATCCACCGCACGGAGATCTTGAGACCACTGCTCGTACCGGCATACTGGTCCACGGCGTTGTGGCTCGAGTCGTCGTCGGTCGAGTCCCGCGTCGGGTCGTCGCGCAGAATCGGGTAGCTGTCGCTGTACTGGTCTTCCATGACCACGCCGTTGCCGCGTCCGGTCGTGTAGTCGGCCGTGGCCGTGGCTGTGAGGCTGCTGCGGTGCGTGAGGTTGCTGGGCTTGCCGCCGGCGCTTTGCGTCGACGAGTGGCCGCCGCCGCTCAAGCGATGGCTACCCGTCGTAAAATCTGTGCGAGGCAGACCAGCGTTGTTGTTCAAGAAGTCGGTCCGCGGCTGCTGCGTGAAGTCGGTCCTCGGCTCGGGGCGCGGCTGCCCGGGCGGAGCGCCGCCCGCACGGAAGTACTGGCTCGGCTCGACCTGGAACCGCGGCGGAGGCGCCTGCGGGCGCACCGGGTTGGCCGTGTACAGCGTTCGCTGTTGCTCCTCGTCCAGCAGGATGAGTCCGCTCATGGTTATGTGCGGGGATATGCAAGCGGGGGAACGCTCGACACGGAGAATCGAAGAGTGAGCGAGCGGGAACGAAAGCGAGGGATCTCTCTCTCCCTCTCTCTTTCGTCGGCACTGGATAGTCTCGATACTTGGCCGTGGGATCTCGGCTGCTGTGGGAACCCGACTTGCAGCGGCGATCCGATCAGGTCCCACCCCTGCGTACACACAGCAATCACGGTATCTTGCAGGCAGAAGGCGCCAGGCCAGGTTGTCGGGTTGCATGAGGTACCCAAGTACTCGGGTGAACACGATCGGTGACTTCACTCATTCTGGCAGGTATGTGATTATACGAGTCAAATGACGCAGAACATTGAGATTTTGGTCCGATATGAAGCAACATATTCCGTTTTCAAAGGTAGACAAAAATCGGCAAGTGAGACCGTGCCCATCCTTTCTGTTCCTGACCGCGCCAACTGATGTGCATAGACGAGCGGCGTTACCCACAGCTCGGAAAGCCGGCGGTTTGGCCAAACAGAGCCCAGGCGAGAGTCAAACCGAGCCTGCGCGCCGTCCGGTCTCTATCTGGGCATAGGGGCCGAGCGAAGAAGAACGAGGGTCTCTGTCGCCGCCGGCTGGGGAGCGAGCGAAAGGGGCGGAAGACTCTAGAACAGACCAGCTGAACAGACCAGACCAAACGCGTCTGGGCACTCACTCGCATGGTGCCTGGCGGTCATCTGCCAGCATGATCGCCCCCGAGGTCAAGCACATGATCGCCAAGCCCGCAGTTGGTTTGGCAGCGGACGACCTTGGAGAAGGGAGTCTCTCTCCCACGAACCCAGGAATCTTTCTTCGGCGTCGCAGCGTGGAAGCGCGGGAGGGCACACAGGAGTGGGTCTTGGTCGCTATGATATGCCGGATTCGGCGTTGCTTGTTGGTCCGCGTGGCGGGAAACGCGAGCGCCTCGCTCCGCTGGTGGGGGCGCCAACGTGGGGGGTTAACAAAATGTTAGGAAACGAATGATGTGGCTATTACACTGTGATCTATCGCAAGAAGTTCACATTGTAGTAGGCTTGCAAGACTTTTCCAGGATTATCGCGTCCAGAGAATCACGAAATCTGGTGAGATCTTCGACCGGATGGATTGCCAATCCGGCGCGTGTGACAAGCGAGTGGGCTCTCTGATATCCTAGAGTTCAGCTCGGGCTCCTCCCGCTCGCGCGTCCTGGGCATGCGAGCCGCGCGTGATCATCACCCGCGCACGCTCCTCTCCTTCGCCAAAAGCTGTCGGGCGAGCCGAAGTCGGTCAGCCCGAGGAATTGACTCGATTCCTCGGAGTGACCGACAAAATGTGCCAACACCTGGCAAACTCTTTCCGTCAAACCGTGGGGCTTGGCTCCCTTTCATTCTCTTCGAGCGCATGGCCCCGAGCGCGCACCGGTTCTGCCAATGTAAGGGCACATGGTGTGTACGCGCCGAGCAACCACACATCAAGCCTGGGGCAAAACGTGCAGTTCTGCCCCGTCGCGTGGCGAGGCCTGTCGAGTCAACACGCGGAGTTCTCGTCGTGTTGGG
Source organism: Pythium folliculosum (assembly GCA_023336295.1). NCBI lineage: Eukaryota > Oomycota > Peronosporomycetes > Pythiales > Pythiaceae > Pythium > Pythium folliculosum. Next base: position 33,638 of record JAADWV010000216.1, read on the forward strand.
CGAGCACGCGACCGGCTCATGGAGGCATGAACGAAAACGGTGAATGGAGCGGTCCACGTGCTTCAAGAACGCGCGGTGGTCAGTGACAGCGAGCCGGTGTGACCGCTGCACTTGAAGGCTACCCACCGCCGGGGCTCTCTCCATTCTTGAAGCTTCACCAGCGAAAGCCGCACCGCCACGGCTTCGGTGGTCCCACCTTCATCTGTCTCTCCGATCCCCCAGGTTTCTCCTGTCGTATCCTTCTCTCTGGTCGCTCGTGCGGCACCGAATAACCACGGGAGCGACGTACATCCGTACGCACCGCAACAAGAATGCCGTCGATACTGTACTCTCCTGGTACTCGTTGCAATGCGCCAAACGATCCGAGAGACCTGGCGGCGCCACTGTGGCTGGTGCCGAGTGAACGTACGCCTCGCGCTCGCCCGTAGCAGCGGTGGCGCCCATGTCGGCCACACACAACCGAGCGCTGGGGACCGTGGCACGGTGTTGTGTGTGGCCGACATGGGCGGCACCGCTGCTACGGGCGAACACCTCGCGGGTTGTCCATCCCCCAGCGTCTTCTGCTCTCGTGTTGCTCACCTGCGGTCGCTCGCTGTGGCAGCTGCCGTCATGGTGCGTGGCAGGAGTATACTCGAACGGACAGCCAGAGCACTGTGCTGTGCCACGAGGCGAGGGGCGGATGCCATGAGCTGTGCCCTGGGCGATCGAAATCTGCGTGGAGGTGTCTATGCCAACTGCCACGGTGGCATGTCCTGTATTCACGTCCTATTCTAGGGCACTCGGTCTTTCCTTCCTCCCTCAGAACATCACACACTTTACGCACCATGGCCTGGGTTGGGGACCTGCCGGGCGACGCGGCGCTGCTGGACGAGCTGCTGCTGCTGCTGGACGACGCGCCCGCCGGCGATGCGCTCGCTCCGGAGAGCCCGCCGCCACTGAGCGACGCGACGCCCTCGCCGCCGTCTCGGCGCCGACGGTATCAGCCGGTCCCGCACAAGGTGAGCTCGAGACGACCACCCAATGCACGGTCTCACTTGGTACTGAGTTTTTTGTCTCCCCCTTACATAGCGCCAGGTCGCGGATCTTGAACACGAGCTCGCGGGGCTCCAAGCGCAGCTCAAGCGGCTGCGCGGCGGCGCCACCGACGCGCAGCAGGCGGCCCAGGCCGCGCAGGTCGCGCGCCGCCGCGCCGAGGACGAGTGCGAGCGGCTCCGCGTCGCCGTGGCGGCGCAAAGTCGCTTCCTGCGCGGCCTGCGCTCCGTGTTCTCGGCGCCGCCGTCGCTGCGCGAGGGAATGTGCGCGTACCGGCTGCTCCACAAGCCCACGCGACTGCCGCGCGACCGCGCGATGCGGCGGCAGGAGTACGCGCAGCTCGCCGACGAGTCGCGGATGAACCGCGTCGTGGAGCTGCTGTGCCAAGAGACCGAGTCGCTGACGCTCGCGGACCGAGACGAGCCGCTCGTGGCGTCGCTGGAGAAGCCGTTCATCACGACCGAGCTCATCAGCGACCGCGTGGGCTTCCACGTCACCGCGACGTTCGTCTACGCCGTGCCCACGCGCGACCTCGGGGCCGCGGCGCGCGGCGTCTTTCTGGCTTTCCGCGACAGCTCGGTCAAGTGCTGCGCGTACACGTCCTCGCGGTGTAGCAGCCACGTTGTGGACCCGGACGCGACCACCTCGCTGCCTGTGAACGTCCACTACCGCGTCGAAGGCATCGAGTACCAGAATCCGGAGGAGACCGCGGCTCAAATTGTGGGCGAAGGGCGCAGTGTCACGTTCTCCAGGGAGACGGACGAGTCGGCCATCACGCTGTGGGACTTTGTCGACGAGGACGAGCTCCACCCGCTGCAGGAGGCGGCCAATGTCACGCGGAAGGCCGTCGGAGCGTACGTGGGAGTTTGGTGGAGGAGCGTGGCGGGGCTGTGCATCTAACAAATATGTATACGTACTGCAGGTGCTTCATTCGACGAGAACTGTGCGAGGACGGCGTCGAACGCGCCGTTTGCCGAGGGCTCGTCACACGTCGTTTCGAGTCGTGCGATGGCATGCCGCAGAGTCTGCTCGAGCGCTTTCAGGAGATGGTGGAGCGGCACATGCACGGCTGCGAGCTGCTCTTCCGTGAAAGCATCGTGGAGTCGATCGAGTCTGAGACGGCCGTTTACTCCAGCGTGGTCCACGCGCTTCAAGGCGGCCATTCAACGCGTACCCAGTGATACCCCAACTTTCGTAGCACGTTCCGTCCATGAAGAGCAGACCGATCACTCAGTTGGGATTGAGACAAGAGACGTAGAAGCAACAAGTGGTGGGTTCTCAACAATAAATACATCTATGTAATCTCGGCGCTCGGGGCCAGGAACGTGCAGCACTTACTATCTAGAAACGTTCTCCCAGGTGGTCCTGGGCCACGGTCTCATCTGTGGTCTCCGAGATGATCTTGAGCGCCATGATGTCGTCGTTCACGTTGCACATGGTCGCGAGGCGGTCAAAGATGACGTCCATGGCCATCACGTACGCAAACGTCTGCGTCGGTACCTGTCCGAAGAGCGTGGTGTACGCCGTGGAGATAACCACAAGCCCCGCCGCGGGGATCGGCGGCGAGCCAACGCACGCGATCAGTGAGAGCGCGAACATGCCGACGATGCGTCCGAAGGTGATCATCTCGCCCTGGCCCGAGGACTCGGCCATGAACACCAGCGCGATCGGCAGGTAGAAGCCCATGCCACTGATGTTGGAGACCACGCCGATCGAGATGACAAAGTTGGCCACGGACTGCGAGCACATCTTGGCGCGCTTCACGCACGAGAGCGTCACGGGCATGGTCGCAAGCGACGACGCGCAGGCCAGCGCGAACATGTAAGCACGGAGCATCTTCTTCATGTGCGAGTACGGGTTCGTGTGCGTGAGCAGAAACACGATGAGCGGGTAGACAACGAGAACCTGGAGCAACGCCGCGCAGATCGCCGCCAGTAGGTATGGGTACACGTCGCCAAAGGTCTTGAGGAAGTCGCGGTTCGAGGCGAACGAGCCGGCGACGATCGACAGTACGGCCGCGGGCGAGAGCCAGATCGTCCACTCCATCAACAGGAAAAACGTGTTGCGGAGCTGCAGCAGCGTCAGGTACAGGTAGTTGACCTTGCGGGTCTTGGTGAAGTAGCTGCGGCCGGCGATCGAGCCGAGCAGCATCGAGAACGTGATGATCGAGAGCAGCTCGGCGTTCGCGACCGAGGAAATGATGTTCTTGCTCACAACTGGCGTGATCATCTGCATGAGCTGGTCGCTGAGGCTGAGCGCTGCGACGGTGCTGCTGGCCTTGGAGAAGATCGCGTTCTTGTCGGTGACGACAAACGTGGTCGTGGGGTCCAGCGCCGTGGCGTTCGAGGCGCACGCGATCGTGCCGTTGGTCGTGGTGGTCAGCAGGCGCTTGTTGGCGCACGTGAAGCCCATGGCGTTCGCCGACTTGGTGCCGTCGATGTCGTGGGCCGTGAAGAACGGGCGGAAGACCATCGCGACCGAGATGCCGAGCACGGCGGTCGCGACCCAGAACGTGGCAAAGATCTTGGCGGTCTGCCAGCCGATCACCGAGCCCTTGCCAACGTAGACGATGTCCCCGACGGCCACGGCGACCGAGCAGAACACGTAGGGCACCACGAGACACTTGAGCGCGCGGATGAACAGCGTGCCCGGCAGACTGATCCAGAGCGCGGCGACGCTCGAGACTTCGACCTCGCTCAGGATCATGCCGACGATGAGCCCGCCCACGAGCCCGGCCATGATCCACCGCACCGAGATCTTGAGTCCGCTGCTCGTGCCGGCGTACTCTGCTGCAGCGTCGTGGGTCGAGGACTCGTCGGACGAGTCCCGCGTCGGGTCGTCCTTGAGGATCGGGTAGCTGTCGCCGTTGCGATCGTCGAAGACCGTGGCGTCGCCGCTGCGCACGGTCGCGTAGTCGGCCGTCGCCGTGCCCGTGGCGCTGCTGCGGTGCGTGCCCGTGCTTTGCTTGCGCGGCATGCTGTGCGTGGACGACACGGCGCCCTGGCTCGAGCGCCGCGGGTACGCGCTGTGCCCCGTCGTGAAGTCGGTGCGGGGCTTACCCATGTTGTTGGTGAAGTCGGTGCGCGGCTCGAGCATGGCCGTGAAGTCGGTGCGCGGCACGGGTCGGTGCTGCTGCGGGGCCGCGCCGGCGCGGAAGTACTGGCTCGGCTCGACGTGGAAGCGCGGCGGCGGCGTGCGCGGGCGCTGCGCGTACAGCCCACGCGACTGCTCATCGTCCAGCAAGATGAGCCCGCCGTGCATGGTTGCTGGGATTTCACGTGGGGATCTCCGTTTGGAAGATGGCGGATTGGCGAATGCGCTGGCTCCTCGAGAGGGAGCGGAGCCCGAGGGGCGATAACGGAGACCGTGGCGGCCTTTCCTCGTGTTATCCATCACCAGGGCAGAACAAAAAAATCCGGCGGACTCTTTTGCAAGGCGGGAAGGTCCCTCACAAACGAGCCGGCTGGCGTCAGGCTGTCACGCACCGCCGTCACCCACGGGGCGCTCGCGCTCCGCTTTGATGGGGACAAGGAACTTGCGCAAGGGCAGACGACGTACCTCTCATTTTACGGGGTATTGGGATACACGGTTCCGCATCAACGTCTTACTCCAGTTGAATGGTTGCTGGGTGGGACCATGTATGTGTTTCGGCAGGTACGAATTAATGTGCCCATCCGATCTGTCGCGTGTGCACGGGCGCGTCGCGAGACGACCGGGCGACAACCCACGGTTTCCCTGTGTTTTTGGGGGTTCTGCGTCACCGAATGGATGCACAGGACCGGGCGGCGGTGGTAAGGAAGCCTGCGCGGAGGATGCAAACACGCTGAACTCAGTGCCGGCCCAGCCCCCGTCCACCGTGGCGCCCCAGCCTAGGCTTGGGCCCAGCTCCTCGGTCTTGCTTTGGGTTCCGTTGAGTGTGAATGCGCATCCGCGACGAGTCCCACGATGTCTGCGCGAGGGTTTGCCCTCGGCGAAACGGGTCCGACTCCCGCTCTCGGGAGTTGCACCTGCAAGCACCGAATTTCAGGTGTGACCGTGTGCCTGGGTACAGTGTGCAGTGGACGATCCGGACCGCGGGCAAGTGTGGGGGGGAAGCGTGCGAGAGGACCTTTGGGAGGTCGAAGCCAGAGCTGGCCGTCGCTTCGTTATGGCACACTGTAAGGTCAGTGGGGATAAGCTGTCGTGTGGCGCGGCGGGAAAGCCACAACAAAGATCCTCAGCGCATCGTGACCGCACCGCCGCCCCCACGAGATGTTGAAGGTCACAATCACTGCCGACGACATCATCCACGTTGAAATAACACCAAGCTACTGTACAGAGGGGGTCGAGCCTTTGTTCCGTGACGGGGTGAGAGGGTGACACACGCCCAACACCACGCAGCCAGCCAGCCAGCCAGCGTGGTCGAAGTAGCCAGGACCAGATCTCAGCGCCAGGCCAGCAGGGGGAAGGAAGTTCGGGAACTCGGGTACTCACACTCACATCATCTCCCGCTCGCCACTTCAGACGCGCTCGCCGAGGAGGTCCTGCGCCACGGTCTCGTCCGTGGTCTCGGCGATGATCTTGAGCGCCATGACGTCGTCGTTCACGTTGCACGTGGTGGTGATGCGGTCGAAGAAAAAGTCCATGGCCACGACGTACGCGAACGCCGTCGCGGGCAGCTCGCCGAAGAGCGTGGTGTACGCCGTGGAGATGACCACGAGCCCGGAGGCCGGAATCGGCGGCGTGCCGGTGCACGCGAGCAGCGAGAGCACGGCGATGCCCACGATGCGCGGGAGCGTGATCATGTCGCCGTTCCCCGAGGACTCGGCGAGGAACACGAGCGCGATCGGCAGGTAGAAGCCCATGCCGCTGATGCTCGAGGACACGCCGATGGAGACGACAAAGTTGGCCGCCGACTGCGAGCACATCCGCGCCGACTTGACGCAGGAGAGCGTCACGGGCATGGTCGCGAGCGACGAGGCCGACGCGAACGCGAACATGTAGGCGCGGGCCATGTGCCGCATGTGCGCGTACGGGTTCGTGCGCGTGAGCAGGAAGACGATCAACGGGTAGACCACAAGCACCTGGAGCAGCGCCGCGGAGATGGCCGCGAGCAGGTACGGGTAGATCTCGCCGAGCGTACGAAGGAACTTGACGTTGGTCGCGAACGAGCCGGCGACGATCGACACGACCGCGAGCGGCGAGAGCCAGATCGTCCACTCCATCAACAGGAAGAACGTGTTGCGCAGCTGCAGCAAGATCAGATACAGGTAGTTAACGCGGCGGGACCGCGTGAAGTAACTACGACCAGCGATCGCGCCCAGCACCATCGCGAACGTGATGAGCGAGAGCAGCTCGGAGTTCGCGAACGACGCGACGATGTTCTTGCTCACGATCGGCGTGATCATCTGCATGAGCTGCTCGCTGAGACTGAGCGACGCGACGCCGCTGCCGGTTTTAGCAAAGTAGTTGGTGCTGTCGATGACGGCAAACGTCGTGGCGCTCGCCAGGACCGTCGCGTTGGTGGAACACGCGACAGTCCCGTTGGTCGTGGTCGTCAGCAGGCGCTTGTTCGCGCACGTGAAGCCCATGGCGTTGGAGAGACTGTCCACGTCCGACTTGTTGCCACGGAAGAACGGGCTGAACGCCATCGCGACCGAGACGCCGAGCACGACGGTCGCGACCCAAAACATCGCAAAGATCTTGGCGGTTTGCCAGCCCACGACGGTCACTTTTCCGACGAACACGATGTCCCCGATCGCGACTGCGACCGAGCAGAACACGTAGGGCGTGACGACGCACTTGAGCGCGCGCAGGAAGAGATCGCCCGGCAAACTGATCCACCGCGCCGCGACGCTTGAGACCTCGAGCTCGCTGAGAATCATCCCCGCGGCCAGTCCGACCAGGAGCCCGGCCATGATCCAGCGAACGGAGATTCTGAGCCCGCTGCTCGTGCCAGCGTACTGCGTCGCCGGCTCGTGGGACAAAGACACGCTGTCGGCTGAGTGTCGACTCGGGTCGTCACGTAAGATCGGATAACTGTCGCCGTTTCGATCGTCAAAGACTGTGGCGTCACCAGTGCGTGTTCGAAAGTCGACGGTCAGTGTCATCGTGGTGCCCATGCCGGTGCTGCTAATCGTGGAAGTGCTGGGCTTCCCAGCTCCGCTGCCCTGGGTCGAGAGATCGCCACCGCTGGAGCGCGCAGACGTAAAATCTGTCCGCGGCAGACCTTGATTGTTTGTGTAGTGCGTTGGACGCGACGCGCGTGGCGAGATGGCTGGGACGTACTGTTGTGGCTCAAGGAGGACACGACGACGAGGAGGTGGAGGCGCCGGAGCAGGAGCTCGCGGCTGTTGCTGGGCGTACAGCGCGCGATGCTGCTCCTCGTCAAGCAGGACGAGTCCGCTCATGGCTGTCTGTCAGTGGAAGCTGGCTCTGGGAAGGAGCAAATTGACGAGTGCAACCTCCTAGGGTTCATCGCCCTGGCCAGTGCGCTTCACTGTGAAGCGCCCGCCCTCCTGGAAGGGACCCTGGCGACAGAACTGGATAGCCGCAGCAGCTCCACGCTCAGTGAGCGGCTCACCAATGTAATGAGGGAACACACCCGCGGCCGCGCGGTCTAGTTCGAATGGGTGAGGACTGGAACGCTCAGTCATGGGTGAGTGTACCCATCTTCTCCATCGTCTATCCATCCGACCAGCCCTCACGTGCAAAAGATCACGACTCAATCTTTTTAGGTAGGTATGTCTTTAAAACAGGTCAATATAACGATTTATTAATCTGCCATATCTAGAACGCGTTTGCTATAATAGACATGTATGCATTGTTGAAGGTCTGTGTCGCACAGGTCTTGGAGCCCATCCGATCTTTTTCTGCCCAGTTGCTTTCTGTTCTTCTCCACAACAGTACTAGTCAGACAGAGGTTGTGTACCAGTGTACGCAACCTCTGTCTGACTACACGGTACACGGGAGGAGAGTCGTGTCCCCTTCGAATCCTCCGAATTCCGGGTCTATTTTTTGTTTTGTTTCTCAGACTCTCCCAATCCCCTTACAAGTACGTTGGCGCTGCTCCACCGCCTCAGATCCCAGCACAGTTCACCGTGTGGGTTCTCTCGCCGGCGCGTTGGTGAAGCGTGAGCAAGGGCGACGCTGCCTGAAGAGTTTCATCATACAGGTAGAGGAGTCAACAGTCCGGCTTTTCCGTTTTATGATAATCTTGCAAAAACATACCGAATGTGATCCCTTCCAATCACTGGAGAACCAATTACCGTAACCTAGGATACGGTAATGCACTTGCGGTCACGTCTGTCAACAACATTTGTTTGAACACACGAGTCGGAAGCCGGCCGCGTTCGGCGCGCCGCTCATGCCCGTCGTTGCCCAATGCCCTCTCATGCAGAAGCAATCCGAGTCTGGCGTCGAGGTTTCCATTGAGACTAACCATGGGAGTGAACAGAGTGGTCTTCGGCGAGTACGAGATTGCACTCGTCCTACACGTAGAGCTGGGTCTAGTTGGTGGAGTTCCTCCTTGGAACGTGCAGATCGACGCTTCACCCATCAACTTGGATCCGCACGTCGCAGGCGCACCGGCGCTCACAGTCTCCCGACCACAGCACAGGCTCATTTCTCAAAAAGACTTGGTCCGCGACCACCTGACGTCGTAGTGTCCATGCGATCCTGCTTCTGCTCCCTGGCTGGCATTGCCACCCTCACGCTGGGCGCTGCACAAGCCGCGTGTCCGCCCGAGGGCTTCACCTCCAAGCAGCCGTTCAACGCGCGCGACTACTTCCAGGGCACGTGGTACACGCTGCGCCAAGTCCCCGTGGCGTTCCAGCCGACCACGAACCTCTTCTGCGTCTCCGGCGCGCTGGAGCTCAGCGACCCGCAGGGCGACGGCGACGCGACGTCGCTCGTGCTGCGTGTGCGTAACGGCGCCAGCGTTGGCGGCGTGGCCGGCCCGCGCTCGACCGCGGAGCTCAACGGCACGATCCCGGATCTCGCGGTGCCCTCGCAGGCGCTCGTGGGCCCGCGCGCCGGCGCGTACTGGGTCATCGAGGCCGGCGCGTACGCCGAACTGACCGACGAAGCGCTTCCCCCGACCGCGTTCACGAGTGACCACTACGAGTGGGCGATCGTGAGCGGCGGCGCGCCGGTCGCGCAGTCTGCGAACGGCTGTCTCCCTGGCGTCGGGCCGACCAACGCCAAGGGCTTTTGGCTGCTGAGCCGCGAGCCCGTGGTCGCGGCCGACGTGGTCGACAAGATCGCGCGCGTCGCGGCGGCCAAAGGCTTTGACGTCTCGGCGCTCGTGACCATCCCGCAGGCGGGCTGCTCCTACATCGCCTGATACAAAAACCAAGTCAAAAGAAAATGGCAAGTGAGCTCGATCTCACTTGAAGCCACCTACCTGTTAATGGAAACACGAGACCAATTCGAACCCTGATCTGGTCAGCTCGTGCGGATGACTCTCTTCCGCTTCTTCTCATTCTTCCACCCAGATTCTCCCTTGCAGCATGGGGGACGCCGAGCCGCTGGACGCGGCGGTGCGGCCGTGGGGGCCCGCGCTCGAGGACCTCGGGTTCCCGCTCGCGGACGGGACAGTGATCCATCGCACGACGGAAGATCCGCGCGTGCTCTGGCTCAACGGCGTCGGCGTCGCGCAGTTCGCGCGCGCGGGACGGAACGCGCGGCTGCGCGAGGCGCTCGCGCTGTTCGAGCGGCTTTCCTGCGCGGACCGCCGCGCGTGGGAGCGCGCGCTGCGCGATGTGTGGCGCAGCGCGCTCACGACGTGGAGTGCCGCGCTCATGGACGACGCTGCAAGTCCTCAAAACGAGCCGATGGCGCTGGGCGTCGTATTCAGCGTGAGCCCATCGGCAAACACACTTGCACAACTCCAGACGGTACCGTCGATCTGCGAGCCAAGCTACTCGACCAAGTTCCAGGCGCTCATCACCGAAATGGGCGGAACGGTATCGCTGGGATGCAGCGAATACGAGCTGCCCGTGCGTCTCGCGCTCGATTGCCGCCGCGCCGAACCAGCCGAGACAACTGCGCTGCTCGCGGCCGTGCTCATGCTCGTGCAGTCGATGAACGACAAGCAACGCCGGTGGTGGCGCGTCCGGGAGGTCGCAATCGAGTGTCCTGCGCTCGAGGCGCGGGCGCTGGCTACTTTGTTAGATCTCTCCCGGCTCGGCGTTCGCGTCCCCGTTCTCCCGGTGATCCGAGATGTCGCGGATCCATGCAGCTCACTCGGGATCACCCAATTTATCCGCTCGATGGTGCTGGAAGACCCGGGTAGCGCCACGGCGACGAGTACGCTCGTGGTTTGTCAGCCGGCGCTCGCGCCGTCGTTGCTCTCGTGTGCCCAGCAGAGCCAGTGTATGACGACCATCCAGTTACAACTTTGGGCGACGCGCGCCTGGCAGCTCACGGACGACGACGTCATGGAGCACCAAGCGCTGTGGCGATACGTGGCCTATTCGCTCTTCAGTCGTGATGCCACACACAAGACCACTCGTCTCTGCACGGATCTCAAGCACCTTCGCTTGAGCCACGTCGAGGCGATCCGAATGATTGTGGACGCTCCGCATCCTCTGAGCCAGCTCTTCGGGCTGCCTACTCCGCCCGCTCGTTTCGTTATCGCATCGCGCTTCCACCTGCGTGATCCGCTCCGTGATGCGACGACCGATCAGACACTTCCAGTAGTGTTCCAATCTGACCACCCGCTCACGGTCCGTGTGATCGAACGCACAAGTGCGAACTGGTGGCGCGTGTGGCTGCCCGGCGGTGGCCAAACCTGGGTCCATCGCGACGAATCCGCTGTATGCGATCAAGCCAACGACGCGCCTGCCGAAATTGCCCTCATATCAGAGCTGGTCATTGAGTCTATGGACGAGCAGAGCATGGATGCCGTGATCGAGTTCCTTCGCCTCATTGGTCCGTCTCTTCGTCATCTCCGCCTCGGCGGCTACTATGGGTTCCAGTCGCTCTCGGCGTGGTGTCGGCAGTTGTTCTGCGTGTGCCCTCACTTGACGGATTTGCGGTTTGGGTCGGCGAATTTCGACTCGCTCGGCGTCTTTCTCGACTTTGCTGAGACTGGAACGTGCCAACTCAGGCGACTGGAGATCACCGCCCAAATGCGCGCGCCGGATGCAGTCCTGCGGCTTTTGTCCACGCTTGCGGACCCCTCGAACCGACTGAGTCGATCGCTCCAACATCTGAAACTCGGTGAAATCGTGGTCGCTGAAACGGAGATCCCCAACACGCTGGCCGCAGTGCAGCTTCTGCTGGAGCGCAATCGTTGCCTGCACACGGTCGATTTGCACTTTGTGCATGACGTGACGACCACGTCACGGGGCGGTGCGATCGACCTATCGTCATTACTAGGTGCAGCACAGAAGCCAGTGCTCGTGCCCTGTGCGGCGCTCCCGATGCGGCAGCGACTGGCGGTCATCTCGGTCGCCGAGGTCACGTGCTCGCGCCGGCTCGACGCGAACGTGCTCACGCGGATCTTCGCATTCGCTGGGGAGTGTCGCGCGCGGCACGTGGAGCTGCGGTACCACGAGTCGACCTGGGCTGGCATGGTCGCCTGATGTGATATGGAATACACCATGCGGCGTGAAATTTGTAAGTTGGGTGGGTACATATCAGATTGTTTGGCTCAACAAAGTCTGGACGATGATCTCGATCCTTCCAGCATCTCGGGTCTCACTTTCGCTTTCTCTCTCAATAGGCACAAGCAAATACAGACTACGACGCCAGAAATCGATGGTACGTGACATTGATCCTGAGCCATTGCACCCGCTCTGAATACCATTGCTTCACTCTCTTCCCTTTCTAAGCTGTCATCTCCGATCGCTTAGAACGAACTAGTCACCAGCGACGTTGTGATCGTCGGCGACAGCCAGGGGGCTATCACGGAGTTCATGAGCTACATTCGTTACGACTACTATCAGCGCACACATCCACAAGGAATTGTGCCTTACACCCTCCACACCAACTTTGGTCCGTTTTGCTTCGACTGTTGGGGTCTCGCGGGCAGCAGTGTCACGGGCGGACAGCACGACTTTCGCCAGGCTCAGGGCGCGCTCATCGTGATCGACGTCGACGTGAAGTCTTCGCTCAAGAACGCACTCAGTTGGTACCGCGCCATCGTACGTGTCTATGGCAACATTCCGATCGCGATCTGTGAGAATACCGGTACGGCCGATGGCGGCTACAGCTATTCGCCACCGAGTGTGGAACTGATCCGCCTCGATCACCACGTCGCGCTGCCGTACTTTGCGGTGCACACTCGCAAGTACGGGTATGTCGACATGGATGAGCACCGCCCGTTCTTATGGCTCACTCACCAGCTCGCAAGGTACAGAAGGCATTGCATCTCCTCTTGGGTATTGGAAGTAACATTTGTTCCTCACGAGCGTGTCTTTTGTTCGGCAAGAATCAATATCTGTTCGTGGCGTATCGACCACGTCGAAAGCATTGTGTATATCGAGCACCACGGCACGCCCGTACCCGAATACCACCTGACGGCCGAGCAAATCGCTCGACTTGATGCCGAGAACGCTGGCGCCGCCGCCTCGGTGCCGCTTCCAGACGAAGATGATGATCTGTAACATCTGCTGAGGCGTTTGGATGCAGACATGGCCACATTTAAACAATAATACGGTATCGGCGCAAACCTGCAGTACGTAAGGACGGTCAGCCCTCGACGCAAACACGGCTAAGGGGATCTTCACATGCGTCGGGGAATGGTGTTCACAGTACGTGGGGATGTAGCGTCACGAGTAGACTTGAACTAACATGGCCGCGTGATGAGATAAGGAATTCACTGCCAAAATTCATGGGGTGGGTACATATCAGACGGTTCTGTACCCAGACTGAATGGCGATCTCGGAGAGATTTCTGGATGAGAGGTTCTCTCATCCAGCATCTTGTCGCTCACTTTCGTTCTCGCTCTCCACTGACGCAAACAAAGCGCCGGCGATGGTACCGCCGCCGGAGATGCATTTCATTGTACGTATATCGACTACAAGTGTCGTTGCATCCGTTGCATTTGACTGATACCGCGTCGTCTCTGTTTGTTCAGAATGACGCCGTCACCAGCGCGGTTCTAATCGTGGGCAGTGCCGTGGCCACCAAAGCGTTAATGGAGCACATCGCTCCCACCAGTTGGTCCAGTAGGGAGCCCTCTTTCGACCAAGCGCCGGTGCTCTATAGGCTCCCGACCAACGTGGGTCTCTTCACCTTCAAGTGCTGGGACATCCCATGCAGTGACACCATCATCGGGAGCTCTAGCGACTACGTCCAGGCTCGTTGTGCGCTCATCGTTCTCGACGTGACCACCCAGCCCTCGTTCAAGGACGTCCTGAGTTGGCACCACGCCATCGTGCGAGTCTCTGGCGACATTCCGATCGCGGTCTGTGGAAACACGTACGACCGCGAGCGCGAGGCGCCGGATGTGAAACAGATCCAACTCGACCACCGAGTCGCGCTGCCGTACTTCGCAATGTCCACGTATGCCGACCCGACGTTGCGCGGTCCGTTCATGTGGCTCGCGCGCCAGATCGCACGGTATGTGTCTCCTCGTTGTGGAAGCTGACTATGGCATGGCGTTCGTTCCTCAAGAGTGTGTTGATACCTATCACTTACGTCCGCCAGTGCGAGGGGTGTAGATCCCCCCGATGCCATTTACAATTCGTACAGGACTTTAGCGCAAATCGAGGCCGAGAACGCCGCGGCCGCTCCCGCCGCACCACTTCCAGACGAAGACGACGATCTGTAGAGAGGCCGATGGCGTCTGGAAGTCTTGAGGGTATTCCGACGCGCGCTTGCATGTCGCCTGTCACAGGGACAGGCGGCGTTCGGCGCAGGATTTCAGTGCCTGCTCGTAGTGGGGGGACGATCAGCTTGAGGCACGGATACCTTGAAAGACCTGCTGAGCAGGCCAGAACGAGGGACGCTGATTTGGAACTGACATTGCAAGGTAGATAACATACGAAGTGTAGCCAAAACAAGGTACAACAAGACGCCCTGCCCATTGGCTGAGCTGAGTTTTCTTCTGATATTTTTCTCACCTCTCGACTTGACCGGAAGCAGCGTCGCTCGCCAACACTATCAAAAGAGCGCACTCGTGTGCACATGTCTTACACCTCGGTGCGTCCCTCCAGCTGATGGACTGTTGATTTGTACCACTAGTAGTAGCGCTCACCCGATGTGCGATGCTCACGCAGGCGGCACCAGTGACCATGCCGAAGATTCTTATCGTCAGCGACTGCTGCCTTCCCGGCAGGCCGGGATGCTACATCCCCTCCACGGGGCACTCCATGAGCCAGTATTACTGGAACATTCCCCCGTCGATGCGCAATAAGTCGGGTCCGCTGCTCACGTACCACACCAACTTTCGCTCCATTCACTTCGAGTGCTGGAAGATCTCGGGCGACGACACAGCCCAAGGGTTACAGGACTACGTGCTGGCCGACGGTGCGGTCCTGATGGTGGATGTAAACGACCGGAGCTCGCTGAAGCTCGCGCTCGGTTGGTACCAAACCGTCGCGCGCGTGTGCGGCAACATTCCGGTCGCGGTCTGTGGCATCAGCACCGACAACGTTCGCCACGCAGTCAAAGCGGACCAGATTCGTCTCGATCGCGTGGTCGCGCTACGGTATTTCGAGATTCCAGCCGACGCCTATGCGTCTACTGAATACGCGCTCCGAGAACCCTTCCTGTGGCTCACCCGTAAAACGCTTTGGTAGCGTTCGTGCTGTGTGTTGAAGATGATCGGGCTGGTCACTTGCGGCTGACAGACAAATGCTTGGTGTATTGGTGTAGGCGCGAGCTGGGTGCCGACTGCGAGGATCGAATCCACTTTCTCATGGCAGTTCCATTCCCAGATCATCTCCGAGACCCAGTCAAGGGTCCCGGGTTGCTGACGCCGATCCCGTGCCCACTCCATCTCAGGTAACTCTGACAGGCAACACGAATTGCTTTCATTTGCACACGCGAAGACGTTTTCCTCGTTTGTTTCACGCACCCGACTCGACATTCTAATGGAGTTCCTTTGCACGAGACTGATATGGTGCCACTTGAAGCAAGTCGATCAGTCCGAATAGCTTCCTATGCGTCCACACTGGGCGACTCCCTGGTCTACAGGTCGTCGTCTTCGTCTGGGAGTGGCGCTGCGGCTGCGGCAGCTGCGAATTCCTCCTCTAGCCGTGCGATCTGCTCTGCTGTGAGCTGGGGCGGGATAAAACAACAAGCCGATGGCGGTTCCACAAATGATAACTGGTGGTCTCTGCACATGCACACGAGACCAACACTAAATCAACAAGGTCTGCTGGAAGAGCAACACGAGGGATCAAGTGACCGAATACCGACCCAAGGAGCGTGCGCGCGAGACACTCGAACGGCTTCCATCGCTGCTCGCTCCTGTCTGATTTGACAGAAGTCTCAAAGTAGGGCAAACGGATCGTATGATCGAAGTTGATATGCCTCAGCATCGAGTACGCGACTCCGGTATCCCCTTTGTTTCCACACAGCACGACCGGGATCTGCCCACACACACGCGTCACAGCTCGATACCAACTCACCACGCTCCGGAACGTGCGCGGTGAGGTCAGGTCAAAAAAGATGATTGCGCATTGGCTACCCATGAAGTGCACCTCGCGCGCGCCCTGGAAAGCCTCGTCGCCGGGAATATCGTGGCAGTCAAACTCGATCGGCCACGGGCTGAGAGCGGTCCAGAATGGCAGTGTGTTCGCGTTCACGCCGATTGACGGGAGATACCGCGACTCAAACTCGCCCGTGAGGAGGGATTGCACGAACGCCGTTTTGCCCACGCCGCAGTCGCCGACGAGCAGCAGCTTGAACCTGGGTGAGTACGCCTACAACGGAGATCGACACACGCGGAAGTCAGCAAGAGTATTCGACGATCAGTATCAGCGCGACATCTCCGCCGTGGACCACGCGCGCGGTGGCCTCCAGACCGCCTTCGTCAAGACGATGCCGGGCGGTTGCGGCATGCACGTAACCAGAGCGACACGAGTCGAGCCACCCTAACGCAGTTCCTCGTGACGAGCCCCGAAGCGGTCGCCACGAGGTTTTTGCGTGGCACAGCGGGCGACATCACGTCAGACACACTGTCGCGCTCGAGACGCCGCTGACGGGGGTCGAGGCGGAGCGTAGTGCGCTCGCTCCATCTACCCTATCGCTCGATCAGCGGCGGATGTGGGCGCTGGCGCTGCGCCGCGGAGCGCGGTTGCTGAGCACGCACCATGATGTGGGTTGAAGGTACGAATGTGAGCTGAGCTGTTGAGTTCCGTACTACCCCTATTTTGTGAAAACGAAGCTCTTTTGTTCCCCTGTTGAGACATTTCCGATGGTTGCAGCCGGAGGTACAATTCACCTAGGACCAAAAGTAGGTGCATACTGAGTCTGAACCAGGTATGCTCTCAGTGCCCCGACGAGCAGCGCTTGAGCAGCCTGCAGGAAGTGCACCGTGCACGATATTACCCATCACAGCGCGGACTGAATGGCGCTGCGGTGGCTCTCCAGGTTCGCGAGCACGCTGCGCGTGGTCACTCGCCGCAGCTCACAACTGCGAAGTCCGTCCCGCACGCACACCATAGTGGGATTGTCCTGGGTTTGCCAGAGATGTAGATTACAAATGTGCCCTACTTTGTCAGTTGGCGTCGTTTGATGCACCCGGTTTGGAAACTCAGATGGGTGCACGAGAATACCCCCGGTGGTATTGACAGTGAACGACCAAAAGTAGGTATGTCTTGAATCAGATCCAGGGACAATTGGTTCCCCACGGCATCGCTTCGAGCGCGACTTCCTCGAACGAAACATGGTGCGTCTTGCCTCCTGGTCGCCTCTACGCGGGTTTGGCGGCGCCACGGGCCACAAGCGCGAGTGTGCAAGCGCGTGGCGGTCTAATCCACGCGTGGCGGCTGCTCTGCGTTGGATGCACGCGCCTCTGTGTCCCGCTTGAGCGCGCTCGGTCTCATTGGGACTACACGCCTTCGGCGAGTATAGCGGCTGGGGTACCCAGCGTACCAGCTATGTAATACAGTAGTCGCAGGAATCATTCACAACGTGGTTATGGGAGGTCGGTTCGTGCAAGGCATGGGTGTTCTCTGCTACCGGACCCTCAATTTCACTCATCACTAAGAGCTGTGTTGCATCTC